>RBNK01000844.1:0-19942 GCA_003990785.1 Endogone sp. FLAS-F59071
ACTAACTTACTCTCTTACTTTTAATAATTTTCAAAATAAAATAAATTCTCAATTTATTGATAGTGATAATAAAGATAAAAAAATAGAATTAGAATATGAAGATTAAACTTTATATAATTATATTGTAAGGTTAAATATAACAAATATAAGAATGTAAGTTCTTTACCAGCTCACTTTGAATATAAGGGGATTTCTTTGGAACTGCCTGTGAGGAAGCATCTGATGATACTAATCTATATTAGACTTAAGAATCTCTAAGTACATCACAAGGTTTCTAAGGTATTGAAAGTATTTTTATTTCTTTATAAGATTATTAATTGTGAATTTCAGACTTGAAGTCTTAGTACTCTTAATATGTGTAGAAGGGAGTTGAGATCTTTAGCTTTCAAAGAGATCTTGAGTATATACTGCTATTAAACTGAAGTTTATTAAATAAAGAATTAAGGGATATTTATACAAAATTCTTAAGGTACTATACAGATAGCTGCTCAGGTTACTACTTAGAATATTATTAGTTATACTATTGTAATTGATTTAGAAATTCTATTTCTCATTAAATAAAATATCAATGAAGTTGATAGTATCAACAATGTTGATAATTTTGGTAGTATTGATAATTTCAGTAGTATAGATGGTATTCACAGTGTTGATAATTTCAGTGATATAGATGGTATCTACAGTGTTAATAATTTCAGTAGTGTAGATAGTATTTACAGTATTGATAATTTTAGTAGTATAGATGGTATCTATAGTATTGATAATTTCAGCAGTATAGATTTCTTCTTTTATATCTGATCCAGATAGAGAAGTATTAGTTTTCTTTTCAAGGTAGTTGTTGTCTACTAGGTAATTTTCTAAGAGATAAAGTAGTAATGTTTCTTCTTCTATATTTTATAAGTTTTCTTATTGATGTGAGCTTAGATTACCAAGGTGTTTCAATATAGAAGGCTAATGTTGGAATATGTTGAAGATTCTTTTTAGCTATATATCTTTTCTAAGAGTTTAATCTTAGATATTCAGTAGATTCTTATTCTGTCAGTTTTTAATAGTTTTCTTATCTTAATTGTAAGGTATATCTCATTTAATAGTAGCTTCTAAATTGTTCAACAGTATTGTTAAGTTGGTAGATACTGATATTTCTTTTTATAAATTTCACTATGTTAATAGTATCTTCTTGAGTTACTCTAATATATAATTGTAGTAGTTTATTGTATCAGTTGATAATTGTATTCTCTACTATGTTCTTGATTTGTTTATAGTTTAGTTAGAGTGGAGTTAAGTATCTGGCAGTATTTCTTTGCTGCAGTTGAGTAGAATAAGATTCTTGAATCCTTTGGGTTTAGTAGTTAATAGCAGACATGTTTTGTCTTCTTTTAATTAATTACTTTATCTATTATATATCACTCTTACAACTCTTCCCTTTTTAGAAAAAATAGCATCTATGCTATTTCTATAGGGACTTATAATAATTTTCAAGTGCTTCATCTATATTTATTAGATTACTCAGTGATTCCTATATTGAATCATGTAGGGGGTATCTTTTCTACTTGATTAGATATTATAGTATTGATTTGTTACCTTGTTTGGTAATTTATTGATCTAAGATTTCTTATACTTTAAATTTCTCTGTATTATTAATCAAAATTGGTGTAGGTAGTATAACTTGTTGATTCAGAAATAGATTATCATTATTTGGTATATAATGTTTCAGTAAGGATATATAAAATATAGAGTAGATCTTCATTGTTGATAGTAATTCCAGTTTGTAAGCAATAGCTGATATTTTTGCAATAATCTTCAATAGTCTGAGAAACGTATTCTAAAGTTTTTTTAAAGGCTAATTAGATAATTATCATAATGTGATGTATCTTGAGAATAATAAGACAATTTCATCTATATTAAATAATTCTTCATATCTTTTTTCATTTGTATATTTCATTTGTTATAGTTGTACTTTATGAATTGCATCTTGTGCCTTGGTCAGCAGGTTGGTTATCTATGTTGTAAAGTCATTAACAGCTTATACTGTCAATTCTACCTTTTCTAGTAAGAGAGTTGCTAGTGTTAGCAGATGATAGCTATAGTTTAGAAAAAATAGCAATAGTTTTATTAACTTTTGCTAAGTATTATTATATATAAATTTAGTAGCAGTTAAGTATTTATCTTAGTCATTCTATTGATAGTTGACATAGGTTCTAAGTATTTGTTTTTATATCTGATTCATATATTCTGTTTATTTATCAGTCTGCAGGTAAAAAGTAGTTAATAGTGCTATTTTTGTTCTAAGTGTTTTGAATAGTGATAGCCAAAAATTACTTATAAATTTTAGGTCTCAGTTATAGATAATAATTCATAGTAGTCTATATAGATGAAAAATATTGTTGAAAAATATTTTTGCTACATCAAGTACAGTATCAGTTGTTTTACTTACAACAAAATATATTTGTTTGCTAAGTCAATCAATGAAGATAGTTATTGCATCTTTTCCAGATATTGTTTTTAGCAGTTAGACAATGAGATCTATACTGATTTGTTCCTATTTTTCAATATATAGGTAGCAGTTATAATAATCCAGTAAGTGATTGTCTAAGTATTTTGTTATATTAACAAGTATTATAAGAAGCTATAAAGCTCTTAGTATTTATAAACATTTTCAGCTAGTAAAAGTTTCTAGTGAGTACTTTATATATCTTATCAAATCCAAAGTGTTCTGCTAAGAGTATATTATGATTTTCTTATAGAATCTTGATATAAAGGTTTGAGGATATAAAGAGTCAATCTTTATAATAAAGATTGTTGTTTTAAATTTTAAATTTGTTTGTAATATTCAGGTTGGTATTGAGTTCATTAATAATTTTTTATACTTCTTTGTCTATTTGAACTCTTTCTTAAATTTCTTATATCCAGTTATCTGTGATTTTGATAATGACTTTAATTTGTTCTTTCTTCTATTATTGTCAGGATAATGTATCTACTATAATATTAAGCTTTCTGAGTTTGTAAATTATTTTAAAGTAATAGTTGTTAAGATAATTCATTTATTGTACTTATCAAGTAGAGAGAGTTGGCTGTTTGTTCAAATATTTAAGTAATTTATGATCTATATAGATTAAGAATATGTTACCTATCAGGTAGTATCTCTAAGCTTGTATTATATCAATTATTGCAAGTAGTTCTTTTTTATACCAGGGTAATTCCTTTCTATAGAGGATATTTTTCTTAAGTGATAGATGATAGGTTGATCTTCTTGTGAAAGTATAGCTCTTATTATATAATCTGAGATATCAGTTATTACTATGAATTGTAGGTTCTAGTCTGGGCTTCTAAGAACAGATATAGTTATTAACTTTTCCTTTAAGGTTTCAAAGGCTATATTGTAGTTTTCATTCTATTCTTAATTAACATTTGTGCCTCTAACTATCAGATCATATAGGCATGCTATAATTCCTATATAATTCTTAATAAACCTTTGGTAATATCTTACTAGTCCTAGGAAGGATTGTATTTCCTTGATTGTTGTTAGTTTCTCCTATTTCTTGATTATCTTGATTTTTGTGAGGTTAACTAAAATTCCTTGCTCATTAATTTAATATTTAAGATTTGTAACTTTTTTTTATAAAAAGTTACACTTGCTGAGTTTTGTATATAGCTGATATTTTCTCAATATTTCTGGTACTTGGTAAAAATGTTATAAGTATTCTTCTTTTGCCTTACTATAGATTAGTATGTTGTCAATATAGATAACTACAAATTCATCAAGTAGTAGTCTGAATATATCATTTATCAGTTCTTAGAATGTTGCAGGTATATTTGTTAGTCCAAAAGGTATGACTTTAAATTTATAATATCCATATTGAGTTCTGAATACTGTTTTCAGAATATCTTCTTCTGTAATGTAAATTTGGTAATATTCTGATCATAAGTTGATAACTGAAAATAGAGTTGCTTCTTTGAGTTTGTTGAATAACTCTATAATGTTTGGTAATGAATATTGGTTCTTGATAGTTATATCATTGAGTTGTTAATAGTTGATATATATTCTAATTCTATTCTTCTTTTTGACAAATATAATAGATACTTCAAAAAGTAATGTGCTAGATTAAATATATTCTCATTTGATTAATTTTTCTAAAGTCTTCTTGAGTTCTTATAACTCTAGTCTAGATAGTTAATAGATTCTCTTAAATAGTGGTTCTGCATCAGGTATTAATTTAATTTAGTGATCAATGCTTCATTTCAATAGTAGTCCTTTAGGTAAGTTTATAGGGAATTGATCTAATATCAATATTAGTTTCAATGGTAATTTTAGCAATATCCTTTTCAGTAATAATATAGCAGTAAACTATATTATCTTTTTCAAGATGTTAGTAGAATTTCTTGGTAGAGTAGAGTCAAATCTTACTGTTCCTAGATTTGGAGACTAGTTTGATATCCTTGTTTTGATAAGTAAACTCTATAGTTCTGCTTGGCTAGTTAATATTGGGGTTTTTCTAATCTAGTTAACTTTTTCTAAATACTATACTTGGTTCAGACATACTTATAATCTTGAAGTTTAATATATCTTAATATGATTTGATTGAGATTGGGAGGTTTTTAATAGTATAGGTGACTCATTGGGTTCCTCTATTAGTGATTTCTACAATCATTACTACTTCTTAAAATAACTTAATTTAAGTTGATTTGCTAATTGTTAGCTAATAAAGTTATATGTTACTCTATTGTCAATCAGTACATTGATAATTTCATTCTTTATTATTCCTTTGTAAAAGAGTTCTGTTTTCTTTCTGAGTGATGATAAGGTTCCATATTCCACTTTTTCTTCTACTTTTTCTTCTTTTATTTCTTCAATAGACTATATATATAAGGGGATTTCTTCTAAACTACCTGTAAGGAAGTATCTGATAATATTAATCTATATTGGACTTAAGAATCTTTAAGTATGTCATAAGGTTTCTAAGGTATCGAAAGTACTTTATCTCTATATAAGAATATTAATTATAATTTTCAAACTTATAGTCTTTTAATGTTCTTAATATGTATAGAAGAGGGTGAGATCTTTAGCTCTCAAAGGGATCTTGAGTGTATACTGCTATTGAACTCAGTTGTCAGAATGTTGTGAGAATAGTGCAAAACTTCAATTTAATGAGTCTGCAACTATCTACATTTTGTGAACCTCTTGAGGTTCTGGTTCTTGTAGAGATTTATATAAGATCAATATATTGTGTATAAGGGTTGTGAAGGGAAGTTAAGAAATTGAACTGATAGGAATAATGATATTTATTGAATAAAAAATTGAGGGATTTATACAAGAAATCAGATAGTACTGCTATAAAGATAGCTGCCTAAGATAGTACTTCTGATAGCGGTAATACTTTAAACAGAAATACTGAAATAAGTAATGCAATAAAAGATAATACTATAAAAGGTAATAATCAAAAGAGAAATTACTAGAGATAGTAATTTGATAAAAGAAAATACTATATGAAGTATTTCTGAAAAGAGTAATACTAAGATAAGTAATGTAGAAAAGGGAAATGCTTCAATAGGTAATACTACTAAAGGCATTTCTAAATACAGTAATGCTACAAAAGGAATTTTCTAAAACAGAATTTCCTTATTAAGTAATTCCTCAATTAGCAATGCCCTATTTAGCAATGCCTCATTTGGTATTTCTAAATCGGGAACTACCATATCAGGTAATTCTATTTTGAGTAATTAGAATGTTCTAAGTAGTGCTGCGGCACAGTAACAGTTATTTATAATGTCTAATAATATCACTCTTACAACTCTTCCTCTCTTGGGAAAATAGTGTCCATGCTATTTCTATAAAAAAGTTGTTTAGTATTCTTTAAGTTTGCATTTCTTAAAGGTGTAGTATTGATTCTGTTTAAAGAGTATCTGCTGAACTTCTTTTTTTTTAAGTTCTAGACTTGATGCAGGTGATTATCTAAGTGTTTTGTTTTATACAGGTGGTTTGATTTGTTGATATTGGTCTTATTCCAAAGTTATCTGTTTACTAATTGTAATTGTCATTCTGATTACTGATAAATTGTTTTATTGATAATCATTTATTTATTTCTAATTCGACTAGTGTTGTTGTGTCGGCTGGTGCTTATTGCTCTAGAGTATATAATTCATTTCTATCAATACTGATTTGGTAATCTACATCTTTAATGAATAATTCGTATTGTCTTCTCAAGGTTACTTGTATTGATATGTCTTTATAAAGTCTATTTACAAAGTTTGCCTACTTTTGAAGTCTGTCTATATCTCTCATTGTTGTGATCATCTCTATTCCTCCTTGATATTATAGTCTTCTTGCTAATTTATATAAATGTTTGGTGTTACTTCGAGTATATCGCAAGTATTCCAAAAGAATTTAGGCCTTAATAAAATGTTCATAATATATGTTCCTCAAATATCAATTATGTTGTAATTGTAAAGTAGTATTTTCTTATATTCATATTTTAGGATAACTTTAAGTTTCTTAAAAATAGCAAGGATGCTATTTTCTCCTAAAAGAGGAAGAGTTGTAAGAGTATAGCAATTGCACTGCAGTATCTGCCCTTTTCTTGATCAGATATAAAAGAAATCCACACTGCCGAAATCCATACTGTAAGAGGGTTTTCTCTAAACCATCTGTGAGGAAGCATCTGTTGATACTGATCTATGTTAGACTTAGAAATCTCCAAGTATGTCATAAGGTTTTTAAGGTATCAAAAGTACTTTGTTTCTTTATAAGAGTTATTAATTATGATCTTTAGACTTATAGTCTTATTAGTGCTTTCTGTAAGAGTGATATATAAAGCATTAACAAAATACTTGCAGAAATATAACAAACAACCATGCCTGCCATTAGAATTACAACTGGACTCAGAGTTATCCCATACAATGGAGACAACTGCTGCAATACTGCTCATCATCAAGAACCTCTACCTCTGAATATAGATGAAGTAGAAACCTTAATCAATGAAGCAATCAGTCAATGACACTATGAAACTAATCGAGTATGTAGAAGTCATATTGGAAGATAATGATGATATAGTATGATATTTACGAGATAACATAAACATATTCAGAATATTCAATATCTCTAAACAATATCAGGCTTACTACTAAATGGGTTATGCCTTATTCACCACTACTGACAATATATTAGTACCTGATCTCATCGAAGCCAAGAACCAAATAGGATTAATAGATACTGAATTCGAGAGAGAAAGAAGAATATTCTACTTCTTCAAATGATGGCCACAAGCAATCAACCAGATCGGAACACTCTCACTCAGGAAATGAGACAGAATTCTGGAAGAATAACTAGATAGAATACTAGAAGTTATGAAGGAGAAATACCCTCAAGACAGTATCTATATCATCTCTGACTTCTTGAACAGAGAAGACTCTGAAACATCTAGTCAATCCAAGACAGATGAGGAATTCCCCCTTGAAGAAGTACTTGAAATAGAATTATCTGATATGGTAGTTCCCGAATTGGAAATACTGAATGAGGTATTGCCAAATAAGGCATTGTCAATTGAGGAATTACTCAACAAGGAAATTCTGTTTTAGGAAATTTCTTTTGTAGCATTACTGCATTCAGAATTACCTTTAGTAGTATTACTTATTAAAACATTTCCTTTTTTCTATATTACTTATCTTAGCATTACTCTTTTCAGAAATACTTCATATAGTATTTCCTTTTATCAAATTACTATCTCTAGTAATTTCCCTTTTGATTATTACTTTTTACAGTATTACTGCTATCAGAAATACTATCTTAAGTAGCTACCTTTATAGCAGTACTATCTGATTTCTTGTATAAATACCTCCTCAGTTTTCATTTGAATAAACTTCAGTTCAATAGCAGTGCACACTTAAGATCTCTTTAAGAGCTAAAGATCTCACTCTCCTTCTATATATCAAGAGCACTAAAAGACTATAAATCTGAAAATCATAATTAATATTCTTATAAAGAAACAAAGTACTTTTGATATCTTAGAAACCTTGCGACGTACTCAGAGATTCCTAAGTCCAATGCAGATTAGTATCATCAGATGCTTCCTCACAGGCAGTTTAGAAAAAACCCCCTTACAACTTGGTAGCAGTGGTAATGAAAAACCATTATAATAATCAGAAACATACTACTAATATTTTTACAAAGGCCTAGAATTACTAATTCCTTTTTAGACATGACTGATGTATTCAGAGTGCTACTAAAGATACTACATACATCTTACTTCCAACAGCCAGAGAGGCTACATATATCACGGAATTTTTCAAGTAGATACAATATCAGCAACTGCTATGAAGCACTGACTTAACAACAGTAGCTTGTTTACGATGCAAAACATATCTTGAACTCTACAATGAACTTTTAGAAGAATTCAAAAACCCTCTTATAACTGAAGCCTACTTCGAAGCATTTCAAGATTTCCTCTATGAAAACATCAAAGGAGATTATGACATTGTTTCCATCACATGAGCAGAACATCAATTTACTAACCTCACAACTACTATACAAGGATATAATAATTGCCAAGTTATCAAAGAGTGGATTACTAATTTGCCATTTAATTACTTAACACACCGAGGCACCATTTACTATCGAATTGCAAACAGATTATTCAAGAAATTAGTAGCAGAAGACCTCATATAATTTACCGAAACAACACCATTAGGATCAACCATACCTATCACACCACTATCTATTGAGGAACCTATCAACCTTATATCATCTATATTTTGACACACAACCAGACCAAGCAGACTAATATTTAGAGAAGCAACTAATATAAGTGACTTACATGAACCTGAGATAACCGTCTATTATGATACTGACACTGCATTTATTGAAGATGCAGATACAACCATTTAAAGAATTACACTCAAAGCTGACATACTTGAAGAATTAGAAGATTTTGACTCAGAAGACAAAATATTTGATTATGAAGTAAGAGAATACATCCAACAAACTGATAGAGGAGAAAATGAACTTCCTACATCACCACTACTCGCACCAACTACATTCACCAATATAATGGCTGATACCACAATTGCTACATTAACCACACAGGTAGCAGCCTTAACTACACTTGTAGGACAAGTAGCACAACTCAGCCAAACAACTAAAGCAGTCAACCTACAACCCTTTGATGGAGAAGCCAAAAAAGTTACCACATTTATATCAGCTGTTAAAGCCAATTACAATACCAACAGCTAGAACGATGATTAAGTACCAGACAATAGGCTTACTAACAATATCAATCACACACCTGAACAAGTATATGCCAAGTCATATGTACAGGTCAACAAAATTGCTGGATTTCTCAGAAAATTAGCAGCAATCTGGTAGCAAAATCTGCCTAGAAAACCTTTGACCTGGTAAGATACAACTTTGGTAATAGCTCAACTAGCTGGTGTGGTCCAACCAGGATATCTAAATATCCCCATCCAACAAGGCCTTAGATCCCTACTAATTGACAAATTCCACAGTAGCATATATATCACTGAAGCAAAGAAATGACTGGCCACAGCAAGATTCAATACCAAAGGAAGCAAAACCTTTAAAGCTTTCACCGCAGAAATTGACACCGATCTCATTATCATTAGAATACCTTATGATGATGACAATCACATCACTTGTAGCATATAAGCTGACGTCTTATTCAAGACCCTTCCGCAGTAGCTGGAAACTTGCATTAAGGAGAGAGGGAGCCCATGTACTCATGAACAATGGTGTTTTGGCATAGTCATCAAATCAGCATGTACAATTCTATCGGTACAACAAATATGAATAGAAAACAAAAATCACAACTCTGGCTTAAGCAGCAAACCAACAACTGATACTTACCATCGAGGAGGATTCAACCTCCAAGGAGGATTCAGAGAAGGATAAGGAAACTACAATAATAACTCAACATGGCAAAACAATTTCAAGAAGGATGAAAACAAGGATAACTGGAAGAAAACAAAGACCTGCTTCAATTGTAGAAAACGTAGACATATCGCACCCGAGTATAGAAGTACTCATATTATTTCAGAAGAAAAGATTACAAAGAAAGAAGAAATCAAGGGTACAAGTAAAAGCATGACTACAGAAGAAGAAACAGATCCAAAAGATATCAGCCAACTATATGTAATCGAAGAAAAATATAGCCAAGGATACTACAAGTTGAATGAATAAGAACAAATAACCCTCATCAATTGGAACATGGTGTAAACAAGATGCCCATTCTGTGATCAATATATATATTATATAGAACATATATGCAACTGTTCAACAACCTACCTCATACTGGATGAAACCAAAGTAGAAGACTTTCTTATCATCAAAAAGAAAGATTGAAGGATAAAACCACAGCCAAGATACTGACAGATGCTACCAATGAATAATGGACCCTACTATGGCAAGAACCTATACCTTTATGCTAACAATACTGGAGAAATTTATGACAATTTCTAGAGAAGCTATTAATACATTGGCAAAGGAAAGTTTTGGAGAGATAAGAAAAGATATGAGCAAGGAGTATATTAGAACAAAATCTACCTACAAGATCTTTGGACTGTCCATAACTCATCTACTATTGATGGCAAAGGATGTGACCCAGCCTACAATGGCACTTGGTAAGAACTGGCCGATATTGAAAAAGGAAGGCAAGAAGATGAAGAAGAAGAATTGGAAGAATCATCAGAAGATGAACGACTATACATGATATAAGAAACAAATAATAAAACCAACTTCCTAGTCGAAAAGAAGCACCCAGATACTATAGTACCTACTAAGGGAACAGTAAATTCTGCAGGATATGATATCCATACAAACAAAGATGTACTAATCCCATCAGGATCGATTTTCCTGATTAAGACAGGAATTGCCCTAAAGCTGCCAACTGGAACTTATATACAAATTCTGGATAAAAGCAGCAAAATCAAAGAAGGAATCTTAATCAAAGCAGGTGTTATTGATGCAGACTACACTGGTGAAATTATATTCACAGTTTACAACTTATTAGCTTACCGCAAATACTGAGTCATCAAAGGAGCCAAGCTAGTACAATTCATATTCATTAAACTGGACAACTCAGTAACAGCCAAAGTTATAGAACAACTTCTGAAAACTGAATGTGCTGCAGGAGAATTTGGATTGACAGACAAAAAGAAATCTATACTCACCAAAGATGAACATTGATATCTAAAGATGGCACAAGGAATAGTACCATATAGATGTTGTCCTCATAGAAACAGAACATACTGTGCAGATAATACCTAGAAATGCTGGAGCTGTATTGAAGAAAGTAAGAAACCACAAATCCAACAATTAGCCAAGGAGGAAGAAGAAGTGAAACAAGTACACAAAGCTATAAAATTACCAACTAAAGAGAAAAAAATGGATTGGTCAATTGAAGATACAACAGATATGTGGTTTATTGAAGAAACAAAAGTAGAAGATACAGAAGAAAAAGTAGAATATGGAACCTTATCATCACTTGGAAAGAAGATGGAACTTCTTTTTTACAAAGGAACAATGAAGAATGAAATGGTCAATGTATTGATCGACAGTGGAACAACATGCAATTTTATCAGCAAACAGCTAGCTGATCAACTCAAAGTAATCAAGTTACCCCGTGAAGCAGCAATGATTGTAGAAGTCACTGATAGAGGAACCCAACAAGTCACCCATACTGCTAAGAATCTTCCAATCTCAATCGAATTATACCAGGATGCACTGAACTTTGAAATTATAGGCATGCCCAGACCAAGTATAGTATTCGGAAAAAGTTGGCTAGATCAGAAGAATCCTAACATCAACTAGCTAAATGGAACTATGGAGTTTACTCATTGAAACAAGGATATCAAATTGGTCTCCAGATCAAGAAATAGCAAGATCTGACTCTACTTAGCTAAAAAATTCTATCAACACCTCGAAAAAGATGACATAGTTTACTGCTGCATTATTATAGAAAAAGACATCATTAAAATAACTACTGAAACTGATATAGACATTAATAGCCTAGATATATCTCTACAACCACTTATCACTGAGTTCACAGACTAATTCCCTATAAACTTACCAGACAGACTATCACTAAAATGAAGTATCGATCATCGAATTGACTTAATACTTGGTGCAGAACCACCATTCAAGAAAATTTATCAGTTATTTGGACTAGAGTTATAAGAACTCAAGAAAACTCTGGAAGAATTAATTGAACAAGGATCTATTTAATCTAGTACATTGCCTTTCAAAGCACCTATTATATTTATTAAAAAGAAGGATGAAATTAGAATGTGCATTGACTATTGACAACTTAATGATATAACTATCAAGAACCGATATGCATTATCCAACATCATGGAATTATTTGATCGACTCAAAGGAGTAACCATATTCTCAGTAATTGACTTATGATCAGGATATCATCAGATCCGCATTACTAAAGAAGATATTCCGAAAACAGTATTCAGAACTCGATACAGACATTATGAATGGAAAGTCATGCCTTTTGGACTGATGAATGCACCTGCAATATTTCAAGGGCTGATGAATGATATATTCAGACCACTACTTGATGAATTCGTAATTATCTACATCATGTTAAAATTATTAGCTTATTATATCTCTCTCTCCCATCAACGATCAATTGTACGTCACTTGATTGTGGCTTAGATAATCTTTGTCTATATCGACCAATCATATATTAGTATTAATAAATACACGCATATTTGGCTTCATGAGCCAGTGTGCTCTTTACCCCCAAAACACACATTCAAAGATCAAAACTTTAACAGGTTATGAGCTCTAAGCCGCTCAATTATAGCTTGACAACCTGAGATCTACACAATCATAGTAATTACAACTGCAATTACAGTAAGCATTTATTTAACATTGTAAACAATGTGTCAAACAACATGATAAACAATGTGACAAATGACACTATGATAAAGCAATGCAATAAACATCACATAATGACATAGCATTCAATGATACAACATAATAAAATGGATAATCTATACATATCGTCATTAGCAACAAGATTAACAAGATTGTGGTCTAAATCAAAAATAGACAACAGATATCAAACCCTTGATGATGATGAAGGATTGGATGGTAACCATCAGAGCAATATAGGATTTAGCCTCAATTGACAAGAACAGATGACTACAATGATCAGAAATCAGGAAGATAAATTAGACATGCTGGTAACCCTATTGGGTGAATTGATAGCAAAAATCGATAAAACAAATGCATTACCCAGCATGTCAACCAATCAGAATGCAGCTACAGAAGGCAACATGCTACAAATACAAACATAATCACCATCACTAATAATATCAACAAAGCTTAATGATCTGGCGAAGGAGTACCTGAGATCGATCAACAAATTCGATGGGTCAGGAGGTGTACCCAAACTGTTTGATTACTTTGATACCATAGAGCAATTTATCACCAGTGCCGATCTATCAGTACAAAAGGAGGAAGTCAACGCAGTGATCAGTAAAATTACAGGCAATGCTAGAATGTAGCTACGGAGGCACATGAACATATCGGGAGAATTTGATTTATGGAATAAGCTTAAAGAGGCTATAATACAAAAATATGCATCAATGGAACAATTGTTACGAATGCACGATAAGCTTGTGCTAATGAAGCAAAAGAGATCGATCGAAGATTATAATGACACATTCAACCGAATTATGGCACAAATTAAAGATATGACTGATACAGAAGCTATACTGCAATATCTCTGGAGTCTAAGCCTCAGGTACTGGGAATTAATACTTATATAGGAGAATATGCCAACAATGCTAAAGGCTTTACAACTCGTATGCATCAGATTCAACCCAGATAGTAAGCAGAGGTACAATGAAGCTCATGTGACAGACCGAGGTAGCTACCGAGGCAGCTACTGAGGTAGCTACCGAGGCAGCAGTTATGGCAACTGAGGTGGAAGCACCAGACGAGGCCGAGGCTATAACAACGATAACAGAAACAATCGAGGAGGTTATCATAATGACAGAGGCAACTGAGGTGGTGATCATGGAGCCCATTAAGGCAGGAATTTTCGGGGATATCCTTGGAAATATTACATCTGTGAGGGAGAACATGGAATATTCCAATGCAACAAATTCAATAATTGGGTAAAAACAGAAAAAGAAAAGGCTAAACCGAGAGCCAAAGCAAATCTGGCGATTGGTGCTATCATCGATTCAGGTGCTATACAACATATGTTCAATCAATGGGAGATTTTCGAGACGGTAGCTAAGTACAACAGCTTGGTCATATGTGCAGGGAACGAGAAGCTACACACCATACACATTGGGATGATTGAGCTCGACAACAAGCTGAAATTACGGGATATTTTATATGTACCAGAAATCACTAGAAATTTAATATCTGTGCAGGTATTGAAACATAATGGAAATGACATAACCTTCAAAAGCGATGGATCAGTAATTAAAATTGGTACGGATCACGAGGAAATCAAAATCGGACAAGCCGATGGCGACCTATTTCATTTATTGACATCATTAGAGCTAGAAGCAAACATTACCAATTCCAAGATTGATGACTATACATTATAGCATCATCAGCTGGGCTATCCGGGCCAAAATACTCTGCAATCAATCAACAAATTTGTCATAGGGCTTGGAGATGTATGGCTGTCGACTGTACAAATCGAAATATACGCTGGATGTGAATATGTGAAGTCATACCGCAAGCCTTTTAAACATGCAAAAAATCGATCAATGGAGCCTATTGGAAGGGTGCACTCAGATCTGTGCGGGCCGATGCCTATGCCATCAGTCAATGGAGTGAAATATATATTAACATTCATCGATGACACCACTTACTATGTTACAATATATTTTATTGACAACAAAAGTGATACATTTGATCGATTCCGGACATTCAAGGTGTTCACCAAAATGCAATCGGGCCAAAAACTGAAGATTCTCCAGTCTGATGGAGGGGGAGAGTATGTAAATACTAAGATGTGCGAATTTTTAATCAAAAATGAAATTCATCATGAAATGACGATGCCGGATATGCCGCAACAAAATGGTATCGCCAAATGATATAACCGGACATTGATGGAGTCGATCCAGGCCGTTAAAATTACTGCCGACATACCTGACAAACTTTGGGCTGAACTTGCTATAAGTGCTACATATTTACGCAACCGATTGCCAATGTGAGCTAATAAGGAGAGTGCTTTATCATTTGAATTATGGCATGGTCACAAGCCTGATATCAGTAACTTACATGTTATATGAGCTGACACATATATGTATATTCGCAAAGAAAAAAAGTCGAAACTGGCACTCCGATCCAAAAAGCTTAAAATAATTGGCTATCATAACAAAAAGAAGGTATACAGGCTCTAGAATCCAACCAATAGGAAGATAGAGATTAGCCACGACATTACATTTGATGAATCTATTATATTAAAATCCTGAACAATCATCAACCCAGAAGATCAAGAATATGTTATTAAAGCAATCATTAGAGAATGCAAGATTGATGAAAAAAGGCAATATCTGATAAAATGGCTAGGCTATGATGATGATGATAACAACACCTGGGAGCTAATTGAACAATTGATAGATACTGAAGCCCTATAAATTTGGCAAGATCGCATGCCAGAGGCTAATTTAATTGAATTGACCAATGACCCAATAACCTACAAGGAAGCAATTTCCCTGCCTGATGCAAAGCTTTGGCAGAAAGCAATCAATCAAGAGCTTAAATCACTTAAGAATAATGATACGTGGACAATTGTACCTGAGATGCCTGTGGGATGCAAGCCGATTGGATGTAGATGGGTATTTAAAAAGAAGCTCAACACTGATGGATCAGTTGCCAGGTACAAGGTGAGATTAGTTGCCAAGAGATATTCACAATAGCAAGGAATTGATTACGATGAAACATTTGCTCCCGTAGCAAAATTTACATCGATCAGGACACTTTTATCGATCAGTGCAACTCTAAACTTAGAAATTCACCAAATGGATGTAAAAACTACATTCCTGAATGGCGATCTTGATGAGGAGATCTACATGATGGTACCTGAAGGAATTGACCAATTGGAGCTATCACCGAGAGCTGTGTGTAAGCTCAATTGATCATTGTATAGACTAAAATAATTACCTTGTATGTAGAATCAGAAGATTGACAACTACCTCAGCCAATCAAATTTTACAAGACTACAATCAGATCACAGCATTTATCTAAGAAGAAGACAAGATGATCAATTGCTAAAAATTATTGCCATATATGTCGACAATCTACTAATTCTAGCTAATTCTATGGAAATGATAAACAAATTCAAGGCAGAGCTTAGCAATGCATTTGATATGATGGATTGTGGTGAAATTAAACATTTTTTGAGTATTCGAGTCATGTGCAATCGAAAAACACACATAATCACAATTGATCAAAGTCACTTTGCCAATCAAATTATTACAAGATTTAATATGACAGATGCCAAGCCAATCAGTACACCCCTTGATCCATCCATTCAACTCAAAGCTAAAGGGGGAAAATCCGCAGACCAAAATCTATTTAGACAAATGATTGATAGTATAATATACCTGATGATTGGGATGAGACCTGATCTAGCTGCTGTTAGTATTATCAGTCAATTTTCGGCCAATCCAATGCAAGAACATCACTATGCCTTCAAACGATTATTAAGATATATTAAAGGAACAGCCAATTATAAGCTGTGCCTTGGATGTGATCAAGATCTAAGGCTGATCAGTTTCAGTGATACTAACTGGGGAGGAGACATTAATATATGATGATCAACCACGGGCTATATTTTCAACCTATCAGGGGGAGCTATTAGCTGGTCAAGCAAGCGCCAACCAACTGTTGCCCTATTATTAACTGAAGCAGAATATATGGCATTAGCACATGTGACAAGAGAAGCCATTTGGCTATGCACCCTATTGGATAAGCTAGGATATTTATAGAATTGTGCAACAACCTTATTTGAAGACAACCAATCAGCAATTACCCTCACCAAAAACCCAATTAATCATGCTCGATCAAAGCATATTGACATTCAGCACCACTTTATTCGAGAGAAAGTTGAATCAAAGGTGATAGATATCATTTACATGGCAACAGATGAAATGATTGCTGATGCATTAACCAAGCCACTTGTATGACCCAGACTTGAAATGTTGATCGCAAAAATGGGCTTATGTAACTAACTGTTTTCTCTTTTAAAAACTTTTATTTCCTTTATTATGTCATTCTTATCACTTAAGTAGTATTTTACATATAGTTATTTGTAGTAAATATACTTCATGGATGCCATTCATGATGTACAGTTGAACATTTTATTTTTTTTTATCAAGATATGTCAAGCAGGGGGAGTGTTGAAATTATTAGTTTATTATATCTCTCTCTCCTATCAACAATCAATTATACGTTACTCGATTATAGCTTAGATGATCTTTGTCTGTATCAACTAATCATATATTAGCATTAATAAATATACGCATATTTGGCTTCATGAGCTAGTGTGCTCTTTACCCCCAAAACATACATTCGAAGATCAAAACTTCAATACATCGATGATATACTAATCTATAGCAAGACAAAAGAAGAATACTTATAACATCTCTGCCAAGTACTAGAAATAATGAGAAAACATCAGTTGTATGCCAAACTCAGTAAATATAACTTTTTACAAAAAGAAGTTACATATCTTGAACATCGAATCAATAAATAAGGAATTTTAGTTAACTCCACAAAAATCAAGGTAATTAAGAAATGGGAGAAACCAACAATGATCAAAGAAATACAATTCTTCTTAGGACTAGCAGGATACTACCAATAGTTTATCAAGAATTACACAGGAATTGTAGCATGCCTATATGATCTGACAGTTACAGGCACAAATGTTATATAAGAATGGAATGAAAACCATGATATAGCCTTTGAAACCTTGAA
Source organism: Endogone sp. FLAS-F59071 (assembly GCA_003990785.1). NCBI lineage: Eukaryota > Fungi > Mucoromycota > Endogonomycetes > Endogonales > Endogonaceae > Endogone > Endogone sp. FLAS-F59071. The sequence goes on from RBNK01000844.1 coordinate 17,966, forward strand.
AGAAAAGTTGATAACTATACCTATCCTTAGAAGCTCAGATCAGAACCTATAATTTATAGTAACTACTGATACCTCAGATCATGTAATTGGAGCTGTACTTTCACAAAAAGACCAACCTATCGCCTACCATTCAAGAAAAATGTCATCTGCAGAAAGAAATTACCCTGTTCACGAAAAGGAGTTACTTACAATAATCAATACAATACAGACTTGGAGATACTATCTGATAGGCAACAAATTTCTGATCTATACAGATCATGAATCACTCAAATATCTAAACAAACAGCTGACCCTCTCTACCTGATAAGTGCGATGGATGGACCACCTCAATAACTATTACTTCGAAATAATCTATAAACCTGGAAAGCTTAATGTTATAGCAGATGTATTGTCTCAACAACAACAGAAGGATGAACAAATCAAAGCCATCATTAAAATCACAGACAACTGGATACAAGAAATTCAAGAAAGAGTTCAGATAGATAAAGAAGTGCAGAAAATCATAGAAGAACTCAATACTAAACCAGATATAACAAATAAATTCAGATTCGAAACAACAACCTCTATTATGAAGATCAACTCTTCATACTATCAAACCTTCATATCAAGATTCTACAAGAACACTATGATATACCCTTAGCAGACTACTTTAGATTTGATAAAACTTATGAAGCACTCACCAAAAACTTTTACTAGCTGAAAATGTTTATAAGCACCAAGAGCTTCATAGCCTCTTGTGACACTTGTTAATATAACAAAACACTCAGACAATCACCTGCCAGACTATTACAACTGCTACCTATATCTGCCAAAAAATGGGAACAAATCAGCATAGACTTCATTATTCAACTACTAAAAACAAGATCCAGAAAAGATACAATAACTGTCTTTGTCAATCAATTCAGCAAACAAACTCACTTTATTGCAAGTAAAACAACCAATACTATACCAGACATTGCAAAAATATTTTTCAATAATATTTTTCGCCTATATAGTGTGACGGAAAGAATTTTTATTATGTTGAATTGCTCGAAAACGTATTTGTGCCACAGCACTACTTTACTTAGTATATTTCTTAGTTAGAGTAGTATATTCCTACATTTGTATTATCAATTTCCAAATTGCGAATTGTATAATTCCGCGGACCAACGACCGTTTAGATTCTGAACGACAGTTTAGATTCTGAACGACAGTTTAGATTCTGAACGAGCGTTTAGATTCTGAACGACAGTTTAGATTCTGAACGAGCGTTCACCCCCTTTTATTTTTAGCTCATCACGCCACCTTATTATTCTATTATTTTATTACTTAGCAATTTGTATAAATACCCCTCTCGTAATTATCAATAAAATTCGGACTGCAACAAGCTAAGGAAGCTTACAACAGACAACCCAAGGGATACTGAAGCCTTACTCAAGGAGTAAGCAATTGAGATAGTTTCGAGATTCTAACAGATACACTTTATTCGATTGATCACACTTAATTCTTGCTAGTTAACACCTACATCGACACCCTTCTTAAGACGCTACCGCATAAACCGCTAAGACCCCTGAAACGTATTTTCTGCGCTTGCTCAATATCAGAGTACTTCGCCGTTAATATATTTTAGTCCGTCACAATTGGTGCTGACTGGCAGGAAATCATCGGATCATCGATCAGATTTCCGTCATCTATATTGCTTGACAAGAGCTTGCCGACCCTTGGTGAAAGACTCTACATACAGCAACGAAGAAGTAAACGAATTCAAAAGTAGGCGAACTTTGAAAGACAAGCAACCTTGAGAAAAGACATTTATGAAACATTAGTTGAACAGACTTTTATCACCGAATCAGCACTTGACAGAAGAAATGAAAAAATTATAACTACCTCGAAGCCAGCGCCCCCTGGTATGCGCTATAGGAAATGACCATAAGGACCACTGACGCCCGCCCTAGAGGAAGAACAAAATGATCACAGTAACGATTAGACCTACAGAAA
>RBNK01000845.1:0-19941 GCA_003990785.1 Endogone sp. FLAS-F59071
GCCTGAAGAGCACAGCACGAAGCTGTAGTAAGGATACGCAAAGGGAGATATCGCGTCCATAATTCTGAGCATTCTCACTTGGTACATACGAACAAACGAACGACCGGTTATTGGTACATTTGTCACAATAGGAACTTAGCTACTGTTTATATATCTGTGTTTTCAACTGCTATCACCTCTGGATATTTTATAAAGAAATTGATTGCTAAAATGATATATCTTTTTCCTATTAATATTACTGATATAGATCTCATGATATCTATCCTGATATATAAAAATAGCTTAGCCTTAATGGTTGCAGAGGCAGTTCAGAGTGTATCTTTTGCTCTTGCTTGTTTTTGGCATATATCATAGTTTTGTACAAAGTTGGTTACATCATCTTACATTCTGGGCTACCATGCTGTGTTTCTAAGTTGATATAGAGTATTGTCCTGGTCTATATGTTTAGATAATAGATAGTTATATGCTAATAATAAAATGTTTAATATATCCTTCTTCTGAATTACTAGAATAATGTACCTCTCCTTTTTATGATATAATAAATTATTCTGAATTTCATACTGTCTGCCTATAGTTAATAAAATGTTCTTTGTCCAATCCTCCATATCTTCTTTAATTTCTCTCCTTGTCAACTAAATTACCAAATTGTAGTATAATATTATATTTATTACTATGCCCTGCCTTGAGCATCCAATAATGGTATTCTGCTGAGTGCATCAGCATTTTGGTTCATCTTCCCTTTTCTGAATTTCACTATAAAGTCATATTCTTGAAGTGTCATAATCCAATATATATACATTCTACTTGGATCAGGTCTGTTAAATAACTATTTAAGCATTGAATAGTCTGTGATAACTTTAAAATATTGTCTGATAAGATAATATCTAAACCACTTGACTGCCCATATAGCTGTAAAACACTCTAATCTGGTCAATTCATAATTCTTTTCAGCACTATGGGTTCCTCATGATGAAATTTGATCTTCGAATGTGTGTTTTGGAGGTAAGGAGCACACTGGCTCATAAAGCCAAATATGCATATATTTATTAATACTAATATATGATTGGTCGATACAGACAAAGATTGTCTAAGCTACAATTGAGTAATATACAATCGATCATTGATGGGAGAGAGATATAATAAGCTAATAATTTCAACACTCCCTCTGCTTGATATATCTCGATAAAAAAAATAAAAAAATGTTCAACTGTACATCATAAATGGCATCCATGAAGTACATTTACTGCAAATAACTATATATAAAATACTACTTGAGTGATAAGAATGACATGATAAAAAAAATAAAACTTTTTTAAAAAAAGTTAGTTACGTAAGCCCATTTTTGCAATCAACATTTCAAGTCTGGGTCATGCAAGTAGCTTGGTTAATGCATTAGCGATCATTTCATCTGTCATCATATAAACAATATCTATTACCTTTGATTCAACTTTCTCTCGAATAAAGTGGTGCTGAATGTTAATATGCTTTGATCGAGCATGATTAATTGGGTTTTTGGTGAGGGCAATTGCTGATTGGTTGTCTTCAAATAAGATTGTTGCACAATTCAGTAAATATCCTAGCTTATCCAATAGGGTACATAGCCAAATGGCTTCTCTTGTCGCATGTGTTAATGCCATATATTCTGCTTCAGTTGTTGATAGGGCAATGGTTAGTTGGCACTTGCTTGACCAGCTGATGGCTCCTCCTGATAGGTTGAAAATATAGCCCATAGTTGATCGTTGTGTATTAATGTCTCCTCCCCAGTTGGCATCACTGAAACCAATCAGTTTTAGATCCTGATCATGTCTAAGGCACAGCTTATAATTGGCTGTTCCTTTAATATATCTTAATAATTATTTGAGGGTATAGTGATGTTCTTGTATTGGATTGGCTGAAAATTGACTGATGATGCTAACAGCAGCAGCTAGATTAGGTCTCGTCCTGATCATCAGATACATTATACTACCGATCATTTGTCTGAATAGATTTTGGTCTGCAGATTTTCCTCCTTCAGCTTTGAGTTGAATAGATGAATCAAGGAGTGTACTGATTGGCTTGGCATCCGTCATGTTAAATCTTGTAATGATTTGATTGGCGAAGTGACTTTGATCAATTGTGATTGTGTGTGTTTTTCGATTGTGCATGACTCGAATACCCAGAAAATGTCTAATTTCACTACAATCCATCATATCAAATGCGTTGCTAAGCTCTACTTTGAATTTGTTCATCATTTCCATCGAATTAGCCAGAATTAGTAGATTATCAACATATATGGTAATAATTATTAGCAATTGATCATCTTGTCTTCTTCTTAGATAAATGCTATGATCTGATTGTAGTCTTGTAAAATTTGATTGGCTGAGGTAGTTGTCAATCTTCTGATTCCATATACAAGGTGATTGCTTTAGTCTATACAATGATCGATTGAGCTTACACACAGCTCTCAGTGACAGCTCCGATTGGTCAATTCCTTCAGGTACCATCATGTAGATCTCCTTATCAAGATCACCATTCAGGAATACAGTTTTTATATCCATTTGGTGAATTTCTAAGTTTAGGACTGCACCGATCGATAAAAGTACCCTGATCGATGTGAATTTCACTATAGGAGCAAATGTTTCATCATAATCAATTCCTTGCTATTGTGAATATCCCTTGGCAACTAATCTCGCCTTGTACCTGGCAACCAATCCATCAGTGTTGAGCTTCTTTTTAAATACCCATCTGCATCCAATCGGCTTACGTCCTATAGGCACCTCAGGTACAATTGTCCATGTATCATTATTCTTAAGTGATTTAAGCTCTTGATTGATTGCTTCCTCCCAAAGCTTTGCATCAGGCAGGGAAATTGCTTCCTTATAGGTTATTGGGTCATCGGTCGATTCAATTAAATTAGCTTCTGGTATGTGATCTTGCCAAATTTGTAGAGCTTCAGTGTCTATCAATTGTTCGATTAGCTCCCAGATGTTGTTATCGTCATTGTCATAGCCTAGCCATTTTACCAGATATTACCTTTTTTCATCAATCTTGTATTTTCCGATAATCACTTCAATGACATATTCTTGATCTTCTGAGTTAACAATTGTTGGGGATTTTAATATAATAGATTCATTAAATGTGACGTTACAGCTGATCTCTATCTTTCTATTGGTTGGATCCCAGAGCCTGTATGTCTTCTTTTCGTCATGATAGCTAATCATTTTAAGCTTTTTGGATCGGGGCACCAGTTTTGACCTTTTTCCTTTGTGAATATGTATGTATACATCAGCCTATATAATGCATAAGTTACTAATATCAGGCTTGTGACCATGCTATAATTCAAATGGTAAAGTACTCTCCTTATTGGCTCGCATTGGCAATCAGTTGCGTAAATATGTAGCACTTGTAGCAAGTTCAGCCCAAAGTTCATTAGATATATCGGCAGTGATTTTAATAGCCCAGATCGACTCCATCAATATCTGGTTATATTGTTCAGCAACACCATTTTGTTGTGGTGTATCCGGCATCATCATTTCATGATGAATTCTATTTTTGATTAAAAATTCATGCATCTCGGTGTTTATATACTCTCCTCCTCCATCGGACCGGAGAATCTTCAGTTTTTGGCCTAATTGCATTTTGGCAAATACCTTGAATGCCCAGAATCGATTAAATGTATCACTTTTATTGTCAATAAAATATGTTGTAATATAGCGAGTGGCATCATCGATGAATGTTAATATTGTGATAGAACATTTTGTAACAACATCCAATTTGATCATATGAGATCACAAGTCATGTGACTTGCAATAACGTTGAGACCTGTAGCATTGTTGAGACCTGTAGCATTGTTGAGACCTGTAGCATTGTTGAGATCTGCAACCACACTATAACCTAAAATAGTATTTCGATCTGATATATTATTTCATCGCCCAATTACATTATAATCTGATATATCATTTATTATATCTTAGCCAATCAATTTGTACCTTATATTTAGCTGAGCCAATCAGAAATTCAGGTAGTAACCTGGGTAGCTGCTCGTATAGTACCTTGTAATTTCTTATAAATACCCCACTCACAATTATCAATAAAATTTGGACTGCAACAAGCTAAGGAAGCTTACAACAGATAACCCAAGGGATACTGAAGCCTTACTCAAGGAGTAAGCAATTGGATAGTTTCAAGATTCTAACAGATACACTTTATTCGATCGATCACATAATTCTTGCTAGTTAACACCTGCATCGACACCCTTCTTAAGATGCTACCGCATAACCCGCTAAGACCCCTAAAGCATATTTTCTGCATCTGCTCAACTCCGAGTATTTCACCATTAATATATTTTAGTCTATTACAATTGGTGCTGACTGGCAGGAAATCAATCGACCTATCGACCGATTTGTTACCTATATTGCGTAACCAAACTTGCCGAAACCCATAGTGGAAGACAAAAGCAAGAACGGCACTACCACTGCCACCGACCGTATTACTATAACTACCTAGGAGAAGACCTCAAAAAGATGAAGAAACCATAGCAGACAGACTACCTACCTTTTATGGATACACCAAGGAATATGTTCGAGAATTCCTAGATGATTTGGAAAGCTACTTCACAGCCAAAGGAACAGTCAGCACCCGATGGTTACCTATCCTGGCCGCCCAACTTAGAGGACCTGCAAGAGAAGTATACCGTGTAGCCCTGACAGATGTAGCAGTCACTGGACTAGGAGGATTACTCCTCGCAGCTATAGCAGCAGCTGGAAATAATCCTCCCACCACAACATTAGCCACCGCTCATTGGGATGTTATAAGAGCTTGGTTAGAAGAGAAGTATTTTACCGAACAGAAGTAAGAATTGATCAAGGAACAGCTATTCAACATGAAGATGTCAATCAATCAGTGCCCAGAAGACTGGGTTACTACCATCGATCAGTACATGCAACTCTGTGGAGAAACCAGCCCGGTTGTACGAGAAATGGTGTTCATGAATGGCTTACCCACCGATCTCCAGCACCATATCAAGAGGTTTGGCCCTTGAAGAATGGAGGAGAAAGTCAGGATAGCACAGGCCTTTTGAGACACTGAGGTAGGACATTCGGCATCCCTGTATGACAAGTTACCACAAGATTTATACAGGAAATTCAGCACTGGAATACCTGTAGTGCAAATGGTATCTGCATCAGCCGAACCACCTGAAGAGGACACCATTAAACCGACAGTGGTAGCAAAAACAGGAAAAACAACACACGAAGATGAAATGGAGAAGATTACCAAGATGTTCTTGGAAATGACAGCACACATAGCCGACCTTGAAGCTAAGGTGATCCACCAGAACAGGCAACCGAGAGGAACCTTTGTCGCCAAAGAATGCAATAGGACCGAGATAAATTGCTTTCTCTGTGGAAGACATGGTCACTTTGCCAAAGACTGTCGAACTAGAAGTTGAAAGGAAGGACGAGAAAGAGAGGAAGTAAAGAAGGCCAACCATGCCAACGTAGTGCAAGAAATAGAAGAAGAAGATGAAGAATTTGGCGAAGAATACCTAGAAGCCTACTCTGTCAAAGCAGTTAGCCGCACTACCACTAGGAAGACTCCCTACCCAAAAAGGAAGCCGACCTAGGAACCTAAGGTTGTTATTGAGAAACCTAAGAAGCCAACACAAAGACAACAGCTAAATGAAGACCAATGGGACAAAGCCTTCAAACAAATAATGCAATCTGGCGAGATAGTTATCTCAACCACTGGAGATGAAGAAATGATGGATCAGGAAGAAAACAAGGAAAAGAAGCCTAGGAGAGTTAGAGAATTCGAATATGACCCATGGAAAGACATTGCCAGTCAGAAGGCCAACATTACCTTTAAGCAACTCTTCCAGATCGCACCGTCAACAAAGCAGAAGGTGAAAACGCAGATTACAGAAACCAAACCAACCATCCGATTCGAGAAAGTCAATACTGCTGAAGAACAAAAGGAGCGAACCTATACCTCATCTGCCTATGCACAATGCAACATTAGAGGATTAGCATGCTCAGTTATTATTGACACTGGAGCAGGAGTCAGTATCATCACCAAGCATTTCCTAGACCGCCTAGGATGGGATATTGATGAACCTGCCATCTCTATGTTGGTCGTCACAAGTGGAAAAAGCAGCATACCCCTAGGAGTACTCCAAGAAGTACCAGTTCAGTTTGGAACAGAAATAATCCCCATCAGAATGGTTGTCACCGATGCACAATCCTATAATGCCGTCTTGGGCAACAGCTGGTTGAAGAAAGCTAAAGCTCGGATTGACCTGGATGCACAAAGATTAATTTTCGTTAACTATGGAAGAAAGTTCAGCGTACCTCTGGATATTCAGAAAGGAGTAGTACCGAAACTCACTCAAAGGCCGAAAGACGAAAGCGACACAGATGAAGAAATAACCCCCAGACAGGCGCACCTTAACCTGGTAGAAGAAGAAGAAGCGAACGTAGTAATCCATAGTGAATACTGCCGCCTGACACCTCTGGAGAAGAACCAGTTGATTGAATACAACATGAGAAACACTAGATGTCCATTTTGTGAGCAATGCATCTATTGTACCAAGATGATGTGCACCTGTAGTAATATGAAGTTGATATCTTATCAAGATACCTTGGAGATGCACTTGCCAACGGAGAAGAAGATCAAGAAACCAAGATTGTCGCAGACCCGCCGAAGGACTCCACCCTCAATGAACCATGGACCATATAATGGAAGGAACCCCCATCCATTCGCAGACAACACTGGAGAAGTATGGGACTATTTTTAGACAAATATCGGACACATCGGCAAAGGACATCTTTGGGGAAATCGCATCATCTACCTGCAAGGATGTTACTGGGATGAAGTCAACCCCTATGACCTCTGGGAATGTGAAAACTGGGTCAGATATCCGGATGAACCATACGATATCAATTACCATAGGACTTGGAAAGAATGTTATGATCAAGAACAGGAACAGACAATACCCAAAGAGGAAGAAGATGAAGAAATACCTGAGGAGTGGAGCAATGAAGTTTACACTACTCAGATGCCTATTGAAGTCAGAGCCTTATTCCAGGAAGGTAATGAAGATGATGGACCTACCCTAGTTAAAGAAAGCGACTCAGACTTAGAAGAAGAAATTATAGCACTTGAGGAAATAATTCACCCCAATGAATGTATCAGTATGCGCTATTGGTGGTGAAAGGACTTGTGGCAGAACCTACCTCAGGATACAACTCACAAGCAGTAGAAGGAACCGAATGTCCCCATCTTCAAAGAAGTATTTATGGTTGAAGAAAAGGATACAGCAACTCGAGTCAAGAAACTGACAGAAAGCACAATCATATCGAAGAGAAAAACTGAAGGAGCCACAGGATACGATCTATATGCAGATGAAGATTACACCCTAGAACTGAAATCATCAGCCTTTGTAAAAACCGGAATCACTATTGCCCTACCACCCGGACAATATGCGCAAGTATGGGCAAGAAGTGGACTTTACCGCAACTCTGGAATAGGAGTATTCTCTGGATTAATAGATGAAGACTATAGGGGAGAAATCGAGGTTGGACTAGTTAACTACAACCACAGCCAATTCAAAGTATACCAAGGCGATCAGATTGCCCAAATGGTGATTGTCAAATGTGAACAGCAACCTTTGAAAGAAGTAGAAAACTTAGAAGAAACACGACGTGGAAGGAAAGGATTTGGATCGACTGGACAAGCAAATGTGATAATGGAGAGACTGGATGACCAGGAGAGCGCCAAGAAGCACATCTACTCCCTCAATGAAAACCTGTTACCGAACCAGAAGAAACAGCTACAGGACCTATTAAAGGAGTATGAGGATATTATCACGATCAGTTTCAAGGACCTACTGGACCAAGTCTTCTTCACACACCATATTGACACAGGAGACGCCAAACCAATCAAACAGGCACCCTACAGATTGCTAGCCAACTATCATGACTTTGTATGAAAGCATGTTCAAGAGCTATTGAAGTCAGGAGTAATCGTATGGTCAAAAAGCCCTTGGGAATCACCTATCAGCATAGTACCAAAGAAGGATGGACAGAGAATGGTTATCGACTATTGCAAATTGAACTCAGTCACCAAGAAGCACGCATACCCAATTCTGCACTCAGAAGACTTACAGAATATGTTGAAAAAGGCGCAAATCTACTCAACCTTAGACCTATAGGCAGGATATAACCAAATTGGAATAACGCCCGAAGCATAGGAGAAATCAGCATTTGTTACACCATTTGGACAGTACGAATTCACAAGAATGTCCTTTGGACTTTGCAACGCACCCGCCACCTTCCAGGCTGCAATGAACGAGATCTTTTATAATTTAATTGGACATGGAGTGATTGTGTACATCGACGACATTAACATTTATGCGGAGAACTTCGCAGAACATATAGTGATCCTGAAGGAAGTATTTAAACGACTTAGAAAATATAGATTAAGGATCAAACCAACAAAATGCTACTTTGGACAAAAGAAAATCGAATACCTCGGATTTATAATCGATGGAGGAGAAATCCACCCAGATCCAAAGAAGACTGAAATCGTCAAAGCCTTTCCAACCCCATAAGACAAAATGGCCTTATGAGGATTCTTAGGACTGGTCCAGTTCTATAAAAGGTTTATCCCTGGTTACTCTGAAATTGCCGCACCCCTGCACATGTTGCAAAGAAAAGGAAGAGTATGGGAATGGACATCAACCGCACAAACCACCTTTAATCTGATCAAGGAAGCACTTACCCACGTACCAGTAATGGCAAGACCGGATCTCACAAAAGTATTCAAGCTATATATGGATGTATTGTCATTTGGACTTGGAGCAATTTTAGCACAAGATGACAAAGATGGAGAACATGTGATTGCTTACACAGGACGAGCTACTTATGGAGTGGAACCTTCCTATGGAGCCACTCAGCTAGAATGTGTAGCAGTTGTTTGGGCTATATAACACTTCCACCACTTTCTAATTGGAAAGCAGTTCACCCTGATAACAGACCACTCAGCTCTCAAATGGCTTTGGAATAAGCCAAATCTGACAGGAATGTATACATGATGGCTAGCCATACTGCAGGAATACGACTTCACAACGCAATACAGAAAAGGATAGAATCATCAGAATGTAGACACTCTCTTACACCTACCCCAATTTATCCAAGACCAACACCCCGAACCAAAAAGAATATACCTACCCAATGAATACTGAACTCTATAATAGATATTTGGATTACCTCAGTAACCTAACCTTTACTGGGATGACAAACAAAAATGATCAATGGCTTATATGGACAATGGCACTCAACTATTTTATTAAGAATAATATACTTTGCTAACGATACAGAGAACAGACACGACTTGTAGTTCCTGAACACAAAAAGCAGATAGTACTTCAGGCCTCTCACAATCATCAGCTGGTAGGACACATGGGCGTAAACAACACATATCAACGACTATCAGAAAAATATTACTGGAAGAACATATACGAAGATATTAGAGAATATATCAGAAGATGCGACACTTGCCAGAAGAGGTGCCGAGAAAAGGAAGTCGAGACCTTATAACTGATTGTACCTGGAGGACTCTTCGAACATATTGGAATAGACATTGTTGGACCGCTACCAAGAACACTCAGAGGGAATCGATATATTATAGTAGCAGTAGATTATCTGACCAAGTACCCCGAAGCAAGAGCCTTGCCCCTTGCAGATGCCTTTAATATTGCACCTTTTATCTACGAAGATATTATCTGCCACCATGGAATACCTTATGAAATGACCTCCGATCAAGGAACTGAATTTGTTAATGAATTCATGCAGATATTGATGCAACACTTTGGGATCCGCCAGATAAAGACTACTGCCTACCATCCCCAAGGAAATGGACTTACTGAATGGACAAATCAAACTATCAAGAACACGATTGCTAAAATAGTACAATCACAAGGAGGAGATTGGGATTTGTACCTACCTTCTGCCTTATTTGCACTATGAACAATGAAACAAGAGACAACAAAGTTCACCCCTTTTGAGCTCACTTATGGAAGAAAAGCTCATCAGCTGGTAGACCAAGTAATGACCACCCCGGAACCCAGCCACACCTCCTAGGAAATGCAAATCAAGCATCGTGTGACAAAGGAAATTCAAGAATTACACAATATCCAAAACAAGGTGAGAGAATTTATTGCCATTGCACAAGATCGACAAAAGAAGAATTATGATAAGGAACACAAGGAAACCGAGAAATTGAAGATTGGTGACCAAGTCTTACTATACCAAAACATAGTAGAGTCTTCCTGGTCAGCAAAATTGGACCCAAAATGGGAAGGACCATACTATATCACCAGTATAAAAGGAACTACATATCAGTTATGAAAAACGACAGGAACGATCTTACCCTATACTGTCCACTGAAACCACCTCAAGAAATATCATGCCCCGATGGAACAACTTCCATGAAGTCCGAGTCAGCCTGATCGAGGCCTACCGATATATAGAACCTCTGGAAGACCTTGAAGAGATAAAAGGATCAACCTTACAGAAAACCCGATCAATTGTATGCAACATTCAAAGAAGGCAACATCTGGCATGAATCAATGAATGGAAGGAATACTACCGAATCGCACAACTCTGGGATGAAGAAGTTGAATATATCTGGAACCAGAAGGACAGAGAAATCTGTCAACAAGCCCTCAAAGGAGCACTTTCTGCCTATGCCGCAAGAATGGCTGAACGGATTTATCAACTATTCAAGCACAAGCCTAGTGCTTTGAATCACTTTCGGTGCAGTACACACCAACTAAATCAACTAACACAGAATGACATGAAGGAGCTAGAAGAAGAGGTAAAACAATTACAAAGAGATTTCTCCGAGTTAGAACTATACCTTGAAGTCTAACTTGCAGAAAGAAAGGAGATGTAATGGAACATTTTGTGACGACATCTAATTTGATCATGTTAGATCACAAGTCATGTAACTTGCAATAACATTGAGACCTGTAGCGTTGTTGAGACCTGTAGTGTTGTTGAGACCTATAGCGTTGTTGAGATCTGCAACCACACTATAACCTAAAATAGTATTTTGATCTGATATATTATTTTGTCGCCCAATTACATTATAACCTAATATATCATTTATTATATCTTAGCCAATCAATTTGTACCTTATATTTAGCCAAGCCAATCAGAAATTCAGATAGTAACCTGGGTAGCTACCCATATAGTACCTTGTAATTTCTTATAAATACCCCACTCACAATTATCAATAAAATTTGGACTGCAACAAGCTAAGGAAGCTTACAACAGACAAATCAAGGGATACTGAAGCCTTACTCAAGGAGTAAGCAATTGGATAGTTTCAAGATTCTAACAGATACACTTTATTTGATCGATTATATAATTCTTGCTAGTTAACACCTGCATCGACACCCTTCTTAAGATGCTACCGCATAACCCGCTAAGACCCCTAAAGTATATTTTCTGCATCTGCTCAACTCCGAGTATTTTGCCATTAATATATTTTAGTCCATCACAATATATATTTCACTCCATTGACTGATGGCGTGGGCATCGGCCCACACAGATCTGAGTGCACTCTTCCGATAGGCTCTATTGATCGATTTTTCATGTGTCCAAAAGGCTTGCAGTGCAACTTTGCATGTTTACACCCAGTATATATTTCAATTTGTCTGGTTGACAGCTGCACATCTCCAAGCCCTGTAACAAATTTGTTAATTGATTGCAGAGTATTTCGGCCTGGATGGCCTAGCTGGTGATGCTATAATATATAGTCATCAATCTTGGAATCAGTGATATTTGCTTCTAGCTCTGATGATGTTAATAAATGAAATAGGTCACCATCAGCTTGTCTGATTTTGATTTCCTCATAATCCACACCAATTTTAATTACTGATCCGTCGCTTTTAAAGGTTATGTCATTTCCATTACATGTCAACACCCGTACAGATATTAAGTTTCTGGTGATTTCCGGTATATATAAAACATCCCATAATTTCAGCTCATTATCGAGCTCAATCATCCCAACATGTATGGTGCATAGCTTCTCGTTCTCTGCATACATGACTAAGCTGTCGTGCTCAGCCACCATCTCGAAAATCTCCCATTGGTTGAACATATATTGTGTAGCACCTGAATTGATGATGGCGCCAATTACCAGATTTGCTTCAGCTCTCGGTTTAGCCTTTTCTTTTTCTGTTTTTACCTAATCATTAAATTTGTTACATTGAAATATTCCGTATTCTTCCTCACAGACGTAGCATTTCCGAAGATGTCCCCAAAAATTCCTACCTTGATGGGCTCTGCGATTGCCACCTCAGTCACCTCTGTCATTATAATAACCTTCTCGATTGTTTCCATTATCGTTGTTATAGCCTCAGCCTCGTCCAGCACTTCTGCTTCAGTTGCCATGACCGCTGCCTCAGTAGCTGCCTTGGTAGCCGCCTCAGTCTGTCATGTGAGCTTCATTGTGCTTCTGCTTACTATCCGGGTCGAACCTGATGTATGCAAGTTGTAAAGCCTCTAGCGTTGTCAGTATATTTTCCTGCGCAAGTATTAATTCCCAGTACCTGGGGCTTAGACCCCGGAGATATTGCGGTATAGCTTCTGTATCGGTCATATCTTCGATTTGTGCCATAATTCGGTTAAACGCATCATTATAATCTTCAATCGATCCCTTTTGCTTCATCATCGTAAGCTTATCACACATTCATAACAATTATTCCATTAGTGCATATTTTTGCATCATAGCCTCTTTAAGCTTATTCCATGAATCAAATTCTCCTGATGTGTTCATGTGCCTCTATAGCCACATTCTAGCGTTGCCTGTAATTTTACTAATTGCTGCATTAACTTCCTCCTTTTGTACTAATAGATCAGCGCTGGTGATAAATTGCTCTATAGTATTAAAGTAATCATATAATCTGGGTGCACCTCCTGACCCATTGAATTTGTTGATCAATCTCAGGTACTCCTTTACCAGATCATTAAGCTTTGTTAATGTTGTTGGTGATGGTGATTGTATTTGTATTTGTGGCATGTTGCCTTCTGTAGCTGCATTCTGATTGGTTGGCATGCTGGGTGATGTGTTTGTTTTGTTGATTTTTGCCATCAATCTGCCCAATAGGGTTGCCAGCATATCTAATTTATCTTCCTGATTTCTGATTGTTATAGCCATCTGTTCCTGTCAATCGAGGCTAAATCCTATATTGCTCTGATGGTTGCTATCCAATCCTTCGTCATCATCAAGGGTTTGATATCTGTTATCTATTTTTGATTTAGACCGCAATCTTGTCAATCTTGTTACTGACAACAATGTGTATAGATTATCCATTTCATTATGTTGTTGAATGCTATATCATTACGTGTTGTTTATCATGTTGTTTTATCACAGTGTTGTTTGTCACATTGTTTATTATGTTATTTAATGTATTGTTTACAATGTTAAATAAATGCTTATTGTAATCGCAGTTGTAATTACTATGATTGCATAGATCTCAGATTGTCAGCTGCAATTCGAGCAGTTCAGGGCTCATAACCTGATAAAATTTGATCTTCGAATATGTATTTTGGAGGTAAGGAGCGCACTGGCTCATAAAGCCAAATATGCGTGTATTTATTAATGCTAATATATGATTGGTCGATACAGACAAAGATCATCTAAGCCACAATTGAGTGACGTACAATTGATCGTTAATGGGAGAGAGATATAATAAGCTAATAATTTCAACAAAAAGATATTTAAGAAGAAAAGAATAAGAAAAATATAACTAAACTGATTAAAATATTGCTTATAATTTATTAAAAACTTGCATTTCATTACCTTTATATGATATTGATATAATAATAATAGTTATTATATAAATCTAATATTAATAACTAACTCCACTATAAAGTTTATAGATTTTATATAATTAAACTATAATTTTTATAACTAAAACTATAATTTTTTTATTTTAAGTGATTTTATATAATTTAAAAGAGATAAATCTATTATATTATTATAATGCTATAATAAGTAGTTATTTATTTTTTACTTTATTTTTTTTATTTTATATTTCTAATTATTTTCTTTCTCTTTTATATTTATTTACTTTTATTTTCTTTATATAAAGTATTCTTACATTTGCAAAAAATTCTATATCTATTTTTTCTTCTATTCAATATATTTATATTTGCTAAATAAGATAAATATAATTATCTCTTCCCCTAGATTATAAGAGAAGATATTATAGATATTGAATTTTAATATATTTGTATATTAAAACTAAACTGAAAAGATAATGACAAAAGCTTAAAAGTTTTACTATAATCTTAATAATAAAGAGATAACTCTCTTCTTCTACTACTACATAATCCAAATCTCACCCACTATAAAGTTCTAGCTACAACATTAAGAAAAAAAAATAAATATATATAACTCAGTATCTTCATTTGGAAACTATTTTCAGTTTGTAGTCTATGACTAGTATCTATACTTATAGGCTATTTACAGGCTGTTCGCAGACTGTTCTAGCCAGTTTGTAGTTTGTAATATTATTCTAGTAGAGTTCTAGGGTAGTTTGCAGCTGTTCATGACTGTTCATTAATAATAGTTCATAGTCTATAACTAGCATCTATATTCATAGCTATTTTGTTCATAGCTCTTAGTAAAATAGTTTACAGCTCTTAGTAAAATAGTTCATAGATTGATTAACCATTTTTCTGATATTATATCAACTTTATTTAAACTCAAATAAGTTAATCTTTAGTGATAGTATTTTTTATAAATGTTTGTTTGATTAATAGTGAAAATAGTAAAAGATCTTGATAATATAAGTGTTGAAATTATTAGCTTATTATATCTCTCTCTCCCATCAATGATCGATTGTTACGTCATTCAATCATGGCTTAGACGATCTTTGTTTTATATTGACCAATCATAATTTAGCATTAATAAATACATGCATATTGGCTTCATAAGCCAGTGTGCTCTTTACTCCAAAAACATACATTCGAAGATCAAATTTCAATAGGTTATGAGCCCCGAGCCACTCAAATTGCAGCTCAACAATCTGAGATCTACACAATCATCTACATAATCATAGCAGTTACAACTGCGATTACAGTAAGCATTTATTTAAAATTGTAAACAACGTATTAAACAATGCGATAAACAATATGATAAATGATACTGTGATAAAGCAATGCGATAAACAACACATAATGATATAGCATTTAACGACATAACAAAATAGACAACCTATACACATCATCATCATCAGCAACAAGATCGACAAGATTGCGGTCTAAATCAAAAACAGACAACAGATATCAACCCCCTGATGATGACGACGAAGGATTGGATGACAACCATCAGAGCAATATAGCATTTAGCCTCGATCGATAGGAACAGATAGCTATAACGATCAGAAATCAGAAAGATAAATTAGACATGCTGACAACCCTAATGGGCAAATTGATGGCAAAAATCAACAAAACAAACGTATCACCTAGTGTGCCAACCAATCAGAACACAGCTATAGAAGGTAACATGCCACAATCACCATCACCATTATCAACAATATTAACAAAGCTTAACGATCTAGCGAAGGAGTACCTGAGATTGATCAACAAATTCGATGGGTCAGGTGGTGCACCCAGATTGTTCAATTACTTTGATGCCATAGAGCAATTTATCACTAGCGCCAATCTATCAGTACAAAAGGAGAAAGTCAACGCAGCAATCAGTAAGATTACAGGCAACACTAGAATGTGGTTATGGAGGCACATGAACACATCGGGAGAATTTGATTCATGGAATGAACTTAAAGAGGCTATGATGCAAAAATATGCACCAATAGAACAATTGTTATAAATGCACGATAAGCTTGCGATGATGAAGCAAAAAGGATCAATTGAAGATTATAATGATGCATTCAACTGGATTATGGCGCAAATTGAAGATATGATCGATACAGAAGCTATACCGCAATATCTCCAGGGTCTAAGCCCCAGGTACCGGGAATTAATACTTGCATGGGAGAATATGTCAACAACACTGGAGGCTTTATAACTCACATATATCAGGTTCGACCCGGATAGTAAATAAAGGCACGACAAAGCCCACGTGACAGACTGAGGTGGCTACCGAGGTGGTGACCGAGGTGGATACCGAGGCGGTGACCAAGGCAGCTACCGAGGCGGTGGTCATGACAATCAAGGTGGAAGCGCTGGACGAAGCCGAGGCTACAACAATGATAATGGAAACAATTGAGGAGGTCATAATGATAGAGGCAACCAAGGTAGCGATTGTAGAGCCTATCAAGGCAGGAATTTTTGGGGACACCCTCAGAAATGTTATGTCTGTGAGGGAGAACATAGAATATTTCAATGCAACAAATTCAATGATTAGGTAAAAACAGAAAAAGAAAAAGAAAAGACTAAACCGAGAGCTGAAGCAAATCTGGTAATTGGCACTATCATCGATTCGGGCACCACGCAATATATATTCAACTAATTGGAAATTTTCGAGATGGTGGCTGAGCATGACAGCTTGGTCACGTGTGTAGGGAATGAGAAATTATGCATGATGCACATTGGGATAATTGAGCTCGACGACGAGCTGAAATTATGGGATATCTTATATGTACCAGAGATCACCAGAAATTTAATATCTGTGCAGGCATTGATATGTAACAGAAATGACATAACCTTCAAGAGTGATGGATCAGTAATTAAAATCGGCATGGATCACGAGGAAATTAAAATCGAACAAGCCGATGGCGACCTATTTCATTTATCGATATCACCAGAGCTAGAGCTAGAAGCAAACATCGCCGATTCCAAGATTGATGACTATATATTATAGCATCACCAACTAGGCTATCTGGGCCGAAATACTCTATAATCAATCAACAAATTTGTCATAGGGCTCAGAGATATGCGGCTGTCAACCGGACAAATTGAAATATGCACTGGATATGAACACGTGAAGTCGTACTGCAAGCCATTCGGACACGCGAAAAATCGATCAATGAAGTCTATCGGAAGAGTGCACTCAGATCTGTGTGGGCTGATGCCCACGTCATCAGTCAATGGAGCAAAATATATATTAATATTCATCGATAACACCACTCGCTACGTCATAATATATTTTATTGATAACAAAAGTGATACATTTGATTAATTCCGGACATTCAAGGCATTTGCCGAGATGCAATCAGGCCGAAAACTCAAGATTCTCCAATCAGATAGAGGAGGAGAGTATGTAAACACCGAGATGTGCAAATTTTTAATCAAAAACAGAATTCATTATGAAATGATGATGCCAGACATGCCGCAATAAAATGGTGTAGCTGAACGATATAACCGGACATTGATGGAGTCAATCCGGGCAGTTAAAATTACTGCCGGCATACCTGACGAACTTTAGACAGAACTTGCCACAAGTGCTACATATTTATGCAACTGATTACCAATATGAGCCAATAAGGAGAGTACTTCACTATTTGAATTATGGCATGGTCACAAGCCTGATATCAGTAACTTGCACATCATATGGGCTGACGCGTATATGCATATTCATAAGGGAAAAAGGTCAAAACTGGCACCCCGATCCAAAAAGCTTAAAATGATTAGCTATCATGACGAAAAAAAGGTATACAGGCTCTGGGATCCAATCAATAGGAGGATAGAGATCAGCCGTGACATCATATTTGATGAATCTATTATATTAAAATCCCCAACAATCGTCAATCCAGAAGATCAAGAATATGTCATTGAAGCAATCATCGGAGAATGCAAGATTGATGAAAAAAGACAATATCTGATTAAATAGCTAGGCTATGATGATGACGACAACACCTGGAAGCTAATCGAACAATTGATCGACACTGAAGCTCTACAAATTTGGCAAGATCACATGTTAGAAGCTAATTTAATTGAATTGACCAATGACCCAATGACCTACAAGGAGGCAATTTCTCTACCTGACACAAAGCTTTGGGAGGAAGTGATCAATCAAGAGCTTAAATCACTTAAGAATAATAACACATGGACAATTGTATCTGAGGTGCCTGCAGGATGCAAGTCGATTGGATGCAGATAAGTATTTAAAAAGAAGCTCAATACTGATGGATTGGTTGTCAGGTACAAAGCGAGATTAGTGGCTAAGGGATATTCATAACAGCAAGGAATTGATTACAATGAAACATTTGCTTCTGTGGTAAAATTCACATTGATCAGAGCACTTTTATCGATCGGAGCAACCCTAAACTTAGAAATTTACCAAATGGATGTAAAAACTATGTTCCTGAATGGCGATCTTGATGAAGAGATCTACATGATGATACCTGAAGGAATCGACCAATCGGAGCTGTCACCAAGAGCTGTGTGTAAGCTCAATCGATTATTGTATAGACTAAAGCAATCACCTTGTATGTGGAATCAGAAGATCGACAACTACCTCAGCCAATCAAATTTTACAAGACTACAATCAGATCACAGCATTTATCTAAGAAGGAGACAAGAAGATCAATCGCTGATAATTATTGCCATATATGTCGACGATCTACTAATTCTGGCTAATTCGATAGAAATGATGAACAAATTCAAGGCAGAACTTAGCAACGCATTTGATATGAAGGACTGTGGCGAAATTAAACATTTTCTGGATATTCGAGTCATGTGCGATCGAAAAACACACATGATCACAATTGATCAAAGCCACTTTGCTAATCAAATCATTACAAGGTTTAACATGACGGATGCCAAGCCAATCAGTACACCCCTTGATCCATCCATTCAACTCAAAGCTGAAGGAGGAAAATCTGCAGACCAAAGTCTATTCAGACAAATGATTGGTAGCATGATATACCTGATGATTGGGATGAGACCTGATCTAGCTGCTGCTGTCAGCATCATCAGTCAATTTTTAGCCAATCCAATGCAAGAACATTACCACGCCCTCAAACGATTATTAAGATATATTAAAGAAACAGCCAATTATAAGCTGTGCCTTGGACGTGATCAGAATCTAAGACTGATTGGTTTCAGCGATGCCAACTGGGGAGGAGATATTAACATATGATGATCAACTACAGGCTATATCTTCAACCTATCAGGAGGAGCCATCAGCTGGTCAAGCAAACGCCAACCAACCGTTGCCCTATCAACAACTGAGGCAGAATATATAGCATTAGCACATATGACAAAAGAAGCCATTTGGCTACACACCCTATTGGATGAGCTAGGATATTTGCCGAATTGTGCAACAACCTTATTTAAAGACAACCAATCAGCAATCGCTCTCACCAAAAATCCAATTAATCACGCTCGATCAAAGCATATCGACATTCAATATCACTTTATTCGAGAGAAAGTTGAATCAAAGGTGATAGATATCATTTATATGGTGACAGATGAAATGATCGCTGATGCATTAACCAAGCCACTTGTGTGACCAAGACTTGAAATGTTGATCACAAAAATGGGCTTACGTAACTAACTTTTTTAAAAATTTCTATTTCCTTTACCACGTCATTCTTATCACTCAAGTAGTATTTTATATTGTGACGGAACATTTTGTGATGACATACAATTTGATCATGTGAAGATCATAGTCATGTGACTTGTAACGTTGCTGAGACTTGTAACGTTGCTGAGACTTGTAACGTTGCTGAGATCTGCAATCACACTATAACTTAAAATAGTATTTCGATCTGATATATTATTTCAACGCCCAATTACATTATAACCTGATATATCATTTATTATATCTTAGCCAATCAATTTGTACCTTATATTTAACCGAGCCAATCAGAAATTCAAGTAGTAACCTGGGTAGCTGCCCGTATAGCACCTTGTAATTTCTTATAAATACCCTGCTCGCAATTATCAATAAAATTCGGACTGCAACAAGCTAAGGAAGCTTACA
>RBNK01000846.1:0-19938 GCA_003990785.1 Endogone sp. FLAS-F59071
AGTAAGTTTGCCATGGTGTCTTTGAATTCAGGGGCTTTGAACTTCAAGTTTATGAAATTATCGGAGACAACTATATCAAAGTCAAGATCATTAGGTCCAAATACCTCGAAATTATCAAATACATATTTTTTATTGATGGCAGCATCATCCTCTGAGGATAAGGATTCCCTATTTAGGTCCTGAACTACTGGTTCTGAGTTAAAATCCTCCAAAAGGGTGTTAAGAATATCTAGGCACTGACTGGTCTTCATTTGGCTCTAGTGCTTGAAGCTTAGTCTTCCCAAATATAGTATTACTATTGATCAGTACTTGAAGACTTGATATGTTCCTGATCTAAGTTTTCTTTCATTCTTATTGAGATTGAGGTCCAGCAGTTCTGGAGCATCTATAGTTATATCTAATGCATATTCTAATTAGTAGTAGAACTTGAAGTAGAACATGTTCTATACTCTTACAAAGTACTCTATATTGTTATATATAATATCCACCATGTCCAAGAGGTCTTCTGTATAATCAACCTTAATAGAGGCCTATGGTTTCATGTCTCAATATAGGAGTGCTTGCTAGATTATATTGGATATGTTAAATATGTCCAGAGGAAGTGGTTAGGTCCTTCTTACATTGTTTTCCCTAGTGTATAGTCTTGGTCTTTTGTTAGCAGAATTCCTTATAAGTGGTATTGTCTTGATATAGAATATTTGATGGTCATTACTAAGGTTAAAATATGTGTCTCCTCTTACTGTTAAGGCTAGGCAATATATTTCTCTTATGGGTCCTCTAAGTTGAGCAGCTAGGATAGTAATTCATTGAGTGCTGGCCAGTCCTTTGGCTATAAAGTAGCTCTCTAAATCTTCTAGGAATTCTTGAATATACTCTTTGGTATATTTATAAAAGGTAAGTAGTTTATTTGACATGATTTCTTCATCTTCTTAGAGTCTTCTTCTAGGTAGATATAATATTATAAGTGGTGGTGGTAGTAGTGCCATTCTTGCTTTTATCTTCTACTATAGGTTTTAGCAAGTTTAGTTATGCAATATAGATAACAAATGTTGAAATTATTAGCTTATTATATCTCTCCCATCAATAATCAATTGTTACATCACTCAATCATAGCTTAGATGATCTTTGTTTGTATCGACCAATCATAATTTAGCATTAATAAATACACGCATATTGGCTTCATAAGCCAGTGTGCTCTTTTACTCCAAAACACACATTCGAAGATCAAATTTCAACAGGTTATGAGCTCCGAGCCGCTCGAATTGCAGCTTAACAACCTGAGATCTATGCAATCATCTATGTAATCATAGCAGTTACAACTGCGATTACAGTAAGCATTTATTTAAAATTATAAACAACATGTCAAACAACATGATAAACAACGCGACAAATGACATCGTGATAAAGCAACGTGATAAACAACACATAACAACATAGCATTCAATGACACGACACAATGAAATGGACAATCTATATATATTATCATCATCAGTAACAAGATTGACAAGATTGTGGTCTAAATCAAAAACAGACAACAGATATCAAACCCTTGATGACAACGAAGGATTGGATAGCAACCATTAGAGCAATAATACATTTAGCCTCGATCGATAGGAACAGATGGCTACAATGATCAGAAATCAGGAAGATAAATTAGACATACTGGTAACCCTAATAGGCAAATTGATGGCAAAAATCGACAAAACAAATGCATCACCTAGCGCGCCAACCAATCAGAACACAGCTATAGAAGGCAACACGCTATGACCATCACCATCACCAACAACATCAACAAAGCTTAACGATCTGGCGAAGGAGTACCTGAGATCGATCAACAAATTCGATGGGTCAGGAGGTGCACCCAGATTGTTTGATTACTTTGATGCCATAGAGCAATTTATCACCAGCGCCAATCTATCAGTACAAAAGGAGGAAGTCAATGCAGTGATCAGTAAAATTACAGGTAACGCTAGAATGTAGTTATGGAGGCACGTGAACACATCGGAAGAATTTGATTCATGGAATAAGCTTAAAGAGGCTATGATACAAAAATACGCACCAATGGAACAATTGTTATGAATGTGCAATAAGCTTGCAATGATGAAGCAAAAAGGATTGATCAAAGATTATAATGACGCATTCAACTGAATTATAGTGCAAATCGAGGACATGACTGATACAGAAGCTATACTGCAATATCTCTGGGGTCTAAGCCCCAGGTACTGGGAATTAATACTTGCGTGGGAGAATATGCCAACAATGCTGGAGGCTTTACAACTCGCATGCATCAGATTTGACCCAGATAGTAAACAAAGGTGTGACGAAGCCTATGCGACAGACCGAGGTGGCTACCAAGGCAGCAACTGAGGTAGCTACCAAGGCGGTGACTAAGGTGGCGACTAAGGTGGCGACCGTGGCAGCTACCGAGGCAGCGGTCATGACAATCGAGGCGGAAATGCTGGATGAAGCCGAGGCTATAACAATGATAACAGAAACAATCGAGGAGGTCATAATAACAGAGGCGACCAAGGTGGCGATCGCGGAGCTCATCGAGGTGGGAATTTTTGGGGACACCCTCGGAAATATTATATCTGTGAGGGAGAACATGGAATATTTCAATGCAACAAATTCAACGATTGGGTAAAAACAGAAAAAGAAAAGGCTAAACCAAGAGCTGAAGCAAATCTAGTGATTGGCGCTATCATCAATTCAGGCATCATGCAACATATGTTTAACTAATTGGAGATTTTCGAGATGGTAGCTAAGCACGATGGCTTGGTTACGTGTGCAGGGAACGAGAAACTACACGTGATGCACGTTGGGACAATTGAGCTCGACAATGAGCTGAAATTATGGGACATTTTATATATACCGGAGATTACCAGAAATTTAATATCTGTGTGGGCATTGACATGTGATGGAAATGACATAACCTTCAAGAGCGACGGATCAGTAATTAAAATCAGTGTGGATCATGAAGAAATTAAAATTGGACAAGCTGATGGCGACCTATTTCATTTATCGACATCACCAGAGCTAGAGCTAGAAGCAAACATCGCCGATTCCAAGATTGATGACTATACATTATGGCATCACTGACTGGGTCATTCAGACTGAAATACTCTGCAATCAATCAACAAATTTGTCACAGGGCTCGGAGATGTGCAGCTGTCGACTGGACAAATCGAAATATGCGCCGGGTGTGAATACGCGAAGTCACACCGCAAGCCGTTCGGATATGTGAAAAATCGATCGATGGAGCCTATCGGAAGGGTGCACTCAGATCTGTATGGGCTGATGCCTATGCCATCAGTCAATGGAGCAAAATATATATTAACATTCATCGATGACGCCACTCACTATATCACAACATATTTTATTGACAATAAAGTGATATATTTGATCAATTCCAGACATTCAAGGTGCTCGCTGAGACACAATCGAGCTGAAAACTGAAGATTTTTCGATCTGATAGAGGAGAAGAGTATGTAAACACCGAGATGCGTGAATTTTTAATCAAAAATGGAATTCATTATGAAATAACGATGCCAGACACACCACAACAAAATGGTGTAGCTGAACGATATAACTGGACATTGATAGAGTCAATCTGGGCCATCAAAATCACTGCCGGCATATCTGACAAACTTTGGGTAGAACTTGCCGCAAGTGCTATATATTTACATAACCGATTGCCAACGTGAGCCAATAAGGAGAGTGCTTTACTATTTGAATTATGGCACGGTCACAAGCCTGATATCAGTAACTTGTGCATCATATGGGCTGACATATATATGCATATTCACAAGAGAAAAAGGTCGAAACTGGCGCCCTGATCCAAAAAGCTTAAAATGATTAGCTATCATGACGAAAAAAAGGCATACAGGCTCTGGGATCCAATCAATAGGAAGATAGAGATCAGCCACGACATCACATTTGATGAATCTATTATATTAAAATCCCCAACAATCGTTAACTCAGAAGATCAAGAATATGTCATTGAAGCGATCATCGGAGAATATAAGATTGATAAAAAAAGGCAATATCTGGTTAAATGGCTAGGCTATGATGATGACAACAACATCTGGGAGCCAATCGAACAATTGATTGATACTGAAGCTCTACAAATTTGACAAGATCGCATGTCAGAAGCTAATTTAATTAAATTGACTGATGACCCAATGACCTATAAGGAGGCAATTTCTCTGCCTGATGCAAAGCTTTGGGAGGAAGTGATCAATCAAGAGCTTAAATCACTTAAGAATAATGATATGTGGACGATTGTACCTAAGGTACCTGCAGGATGCAAGCTGATTGGATGCAGATGGGTATTTAAAAAGAAACTCAACACTGATGGATCGGTTGCCAGGTACAAGGCGAGATTAGTTGCCAAGGGATATTTACAACAGCAAGGAATTGATTATGATGAAAAATTTGCTCCCGTGGCGAAATTCATGTCGATCAGGGCACTTTTATTGATCAGTGCAGTCCTGAACTTAGAAATTCACCAAATGGATGTAAAACCTGCATTCCTGAATGGCAATCTTGATGAAGAGATCTATATGATGGTACCTAAAGGAATTGACCAATCGGAGCTGTCACCGAGAGCTGTGTGTAAGCTCAATTGATCATTGTATAGACTAAAGCAATCATCTCGTATGTGGAATCAGAAGATTGACAATTACCTCAGCCAATCAAATTTTACAAGACTACAATCAGATCATAGCATTTATCTAAGAAGGAGACAAGAAGATCAATTGCTGATAATTATTGCCATATATATCAATGATCTACTAATTCTGGCTGATTCGATAGAAACGATGAACAAATTCAAGGTGGAACTTAGCAACACATTTGATATGACGGACTGTGGTGAAATTAAACATTTTTTGGGTATTCGAGTCATGCGTGATCGAAAAACACACACGATCACAATTGATCAAAGTCACTTTGCTAATCAAATCATTACAAGGTTTAATATGACAGATGCCAAGCCAATCAGTACACCCCTTGATCTATCCATTCAACTCAAAGCTGAAGGGGGAAAATCCATAGACCAAAATCTATTCAGACAAATGATCGGTAGTATAATGTATCTAATAATCAGGATGAGACCTGATCTAGCTACTGCTGTTAGCATCATCAGTCAATTTTCGGCCAATCTAATGCAAGAACATCACCATGCCCTCAAACGATTATTAAGATATATTAAAGGAACAGCTAATTATAAGCTGTACCTTGGATGCGATCAGGATCTAAGACTGATCGGTTTCAGCGATGCCAACTGGGGAGAAGACATTAATATATGACGATCAACCACGAGCTATATTTTCAACCTATCAGGAGGAGCTATCAGCTGGTCAAGCAAACGCCAACCAACTGTTGCCCTATCAACAACTGAGGCAGAATATATGGCATTAGCACATGCGATGAAAGAAGCTATTTGGCTACACACCCTATTGAATGAGCTAGGATATTTGCCGAATTGTGCAACAACCTTATTTAAAGACAACCAATCAGCAATCGCCCTCGCCAAAAATCCAATTAATCATGCTCGATCAAAGCATATTGACATTCAGCATCACTTTATTTGAGATAAAGTTGAATCAAAGGTGATAGATATCGTTTACATAGCGACAGATGAAATGATCACCGATACATTAACCAAGCCACTTGCATGACCAAGACTTGAAATGTTGATCGCAAAAATGGGCTTATATAAATAACCTTTTTTTTTTTCAAAAACTTTTATGTTCTTTATCATATTATTCTTATCACTCAAATAGTATTTTATATATAATTATTTACAGTAAATATACTTCATGGATGCCATTTGTAACGTATAGTTGAATATTTTTTTCTTTTAATTTTTTATTCATTTATTTTATCGAGATATGTCAAGCAGGGGGAGTGTTGAAATTATTAGCTTATTATATCTCTTCCATCAACGATCGATTGTTACATCACTCAATCGTAGCTTAGATGATCTTTGTTTGTATCGACCAATCATAATTTAGCATTAATAAATACACGCATATTGGCTTCATAAGCCAGTGCACTCCTTTACTCCAAAACATACATTCAAAGATTAAATTTCAACAACAAATAGGTTAAGGTGTTGATTGATTTCCTACCAGTTGATACTAATTGTGATAGACTAAAATATATTAATGATAAAATACTCTGATATTGAGCAAGTGCAGAAAATACATTTTAGAGGTCTTAGCAGTTTATATAGTAGCATCTTAAGAAGGGTAGGTATCTGTATAAATGTTAACTGGCAAGAATTTTAAGTGTAATTAATTAAATAAAGTGTGTATTTGTTAGAATCTTTAAAACTATCTCAATTGCTTACTCCTTGAGTAAGGCTTTAGTATCTCTCAGGTTATCTGTTATAAGCTTTTTTAGCTTGTTATAGTCCAAATTTTATTGATAATTATAAGAGGGGTATTTATATAAATTGAAGAAAGTACTATACAGGTGGCTGCTCAAAACTCCTGATACAAATTGATTGATTAAGGTAAAATAAAATACTATATCAAGTTATAATATAATTAGGCAATGAAATAATATATCAGATCAAAATACTATTTTAGGTTGTAATGATATTAAGGTTTATAATAATACTAAGAGTTATAATAACACTGAGAGTCATAATATTACTAGAGTCATATAACTATGATCTTACATGATCAAAATTAGTATCATCATCAAAATATTTCATCATATTATATAAAGGTACTGCAAGTTATGAGAATGATAGGATAAATCTTTGATAGAATCCTACAAATTCTAGAAAGGCACTAACTTTTAATTACAATGTTGGCTGAGAGAATTTCTACACTACTGCAACCTTATCTGGATCTAGGTATATAACATTTCTATCTAGGATGAATCTAAAGTACTTGATTTGTCTTCTGCAGATATGATATTTCTTCAACTTAATATGGAAGTTATTAGTTCTAAGTCTCTGTAGGATAATGATCAGCAGACAGTTGTATTTCTCAAAAGATTCTGTATAGACTGTTATATCATTAATGTAGACAATAACTCTATATCCAATCAGGTCTTGGAAAATCTCATTCATAGCTCCCTGGAAGGTGGCTGGTATATTATATACTCCAAACAGCATTCTGAGAAATTTGTAGTATCTAAAGAGAGTAATAAAAACTGATCTAATGATGGTATAGGATATCATTTAATCTGGTGATATCTGGAGTACAAATCCAAGGCTGTGAAGTATATTGCTTATCCCACTTGATTAAAAAGGGTATCTGCTCTTGAGATTGGATAAGCATCAGTAAATGTGATTGCATTGAGCTTGCAATAATCTATGCATATCCACTTGACTTCAATTTGCTCTTCATTTGGTCCTACATCCTTCTTTGGAACAAGGATAACTGGGGAGGTTCAAGGGCTATATGACTTTCTAATGATGTTTCCTTTGAGGAGATTATCAATTTCCTCTTTGATCTATTTTTCATAAGCTAGCAGGATCCTGTATAGTGCTTGCTTAATTGGCCTCTGATCATTTGTATCGATGTCATGCTTGAAGACTGTACATGCTGGTAGGTCTGATAGTTCTAGTGTAATAAGATCCTTATTGTTATTCATGATCTTGCAGATAACTATTACTTGATTTGGTAAAAGGTTCTTATCTATAATGTATTCTAGTGCTTTTTCTTATACTACAGCTACTGATGCCTATCTATTGGTTAATCCAAATGCTCCTTGTTCTCTTTGAGTTATGAGAAGTTGATCTACTTCTCTCATTGGTTGGGTAAGGTTTAGTGGGATTACTAGGTTGACTACTCTATCTTCTTTTTTAAGTTGGATAGGTCAGAAATCTAAGTTGGTAATGATCAGGAGGATTGGTCTATAGTAATCTGAGTCAATCAGTTTATCTTCTAACTCTAATTCAATGATGGCAAGGCTGCTCCAGATATATAATACTCCATGATATTCTCTTGGTATAGTGATAGCTATTTCTGTAGTGATGATGTTTCCAAATGATCTTGGCAGGAGGAGTACATCTAGCATGGTTGATAAATTATAACCTACTGCTTCTGCTGTTTGTTATCTAGAGATAGGTGCATTGGAGAGACACCTGTAGACTAATATGTCTAGTTCCTGAATTGCATTGATTATAAGTATTTCATCAGAACTGTTTTCCTCTTTAAGTTCTTCTTTATCCATCAAGTTAGTTACTAATTCATCATCTGTCAGTGCTTCATCTTTCTCAAAATAGATTCTATCATTCTTGTTATATAAATTTCAGAAGTTTCTCTACACTGGGGTGGTAAATTCATTGATTTCAGTATAGCAGTATGTATCCAATCTTCTTTTCTCATCTTCTCTACATTGTCTTGGCAATGTATAGTGTATGGTTCTCCATTCTATAATCTCTTCTAACTCCTGTTCCTGGTCGGATTCTTCTCTTTTTCCATTACTGACATGGTTCTTAAAGTAATTTGGTTGCTCTCAGGGGAATAGGCTAGTTTTATCTATATTATCTTCTGGTGGAATGTTGTCTGTTCTGAGGGAACTTGGTCCTACCTCTTTAGGTTCCCAATCTTCTCCTTCATAGCTTGAATTCCCACTGTCTGAGTTGTATCCATCACTGTCATTCTGGATGCAGTTGGTTCATTCTTGTTCATCATTAGTAAAGTCTTTCAGAGCAGTTGAAACCATTTGCAGTTCTTTCTTAAGAGTTTCCTCTTCCTTCTTAATCCTTTCTTGCTAAGTGTAGTACTTCTTGTAATCATAGTAGTCAGAATGAAACCTTGTATACTTGATGGTTTTCTAGATGAGGTAGAGTAGAACTTCATCCTAGTAGCAGTTCTTGTAATAATCTTATTTGTTGATCCAGATATTATGATAGTCCTTAAGATATAGCTTTATTTCCCAGAGGCTTTGTTGTATATCTGGATGGAGGTATCCAAAAGGCTTCTGCATATCCTTGAAGTGTATGTTCAAATTTCCTTTACCAAAAGCTATGAGGTTGGGCCAAAGTGTATCTCACATCTCTAGTACTGTGTTGGTGAATGGATGAGGGTTCTGTCCTGAGTAGAGATCTTCTGGGAAGTCGGGTACTTCTTGTTGAATTCTTTCTGGTTCCTTCCTCTTCTTGTAGTTGATGAGAGAAAGGTGTTTCTCAAGGGTATTCTCAATTTCAAGCCTTTGAGTAGATACATAACTATATATCATTTCTACACAGTAAATCCTTATTTTATAAAAGGGGCAGTGGGTGCTCCTCATATTGTAGCTATATAGTTCAAGCCTTTCTTGCTCTGTCAACTTGCAATATATCTCTTTGGGTACTTCTGTGATTTCTACCTGATTGAAGAACACTAATGATATTTTCTCATTTCTTTACTGTCATCACTCTCTCTTTCTTCATCATACACTTGCTAAGGATCTATAATAGTTGCCTTCTTGGAGATCTTGATCAGAACTCTAAAGGAATTTCCTTTCCAGTTGAAATTTATTCTTCCTTCAGAGATATCAATCTTGACCTTGGTGATCTTCATCTAGTCAATCTCTAGAATTATATTATAGTTGGATGCATTTGATACTAGTATGTCAATAGAGATAGTTTGATGTTTAAAGGTCACTGGTACTTATAAGACCTTTCCAAGGAGAGTTATTGTAACTCCATCTGCTACTATCAGAGTAATGTTGGCTGGTTCAGTGATGTGCCATCCAAGGTAATCAATGGTGGATTTAGTGATAATGCCGACTGATACTTCTATATCTACTATAACTTTGGTATCTTGTTGTTCTATTTGATACTTGGTGGTAGCTGATGTAGATCTGTTTGCATTGACTATATTGGCCTCTTGATCCTAGAAGGTTATAGTGAGTTTAGTTCCTTGGATCTTGGTGAGTATTTGATTTTTAGTAGCTGAGGAGATCCTGATCAGATCCTCTAACTTAACTAGTACTCTAAGGTTTATGATGTCTGCAGCAAAATTGAATCCTCCATAATCCATAAGTTTTTTCCTCCTAGGTTTCTTACTGGGCTCCTCTTCATCCATTTCTATATCTGCTTCAGGAGTAAATTCCTGTTGAAGATGGGTTGCAGCATCAAACTCTACTTTCTATTCTTGATCTGTAGACTGATGATTATGCCTATCTAAAATATCTACTACTGGTTGCTTCTATTTAGATAAGGACCTCTGATAAGGGATATTTCTCCTTGCCATCTACTTCTTCTTTAAGCTTTCACCAATAAAGTAAATATTGTGATAGAAATATTTTTATTATATTGAATTGCTCGAAAATGTATTTGTGCTGCAGCATTACTTTACTTAGTATATTTCTTAGTTAGAGTAGTATATTCCTACATTTATATTATCAATTTCTAAATTGCAAATTGTATAATTCTATAGACCAAATGACCATTTAGATTTTAAACAAGCATTTAGATTCTGAATGAGTATTTAAATTCTGAATAAGTATTCACCTCCTTTTATTTTTAGCTTATCACGCTACCTTATTATTCTATTATTTTATTACTTAGCAATTTGTATAAATACCCCTCTCACAAATATCAATAAAATTCAGACTGCAACAAGCTAAGAAAGCTTCTTACAGATAACTCAAGGGATAATCCTGTAAAGTCTAAATAGACTTTGCAAAAGAAGCTTTAGTCTGGGACTAAGCAATAGTTAGAGAGAGTCAAGGGACTTAAAACAAGAGAAGTTTATTATTTGCAACAAAGCTTATTATATTCACTATTTAATACACTTTTCTACTAGTCCACCACCCTTCAAGCTGCTACCATATAATCCGCTAAGACCCCTAAGATATGCTATAGTGAATATTTTTGCTGTTAGAATATTTTAGTCTGTTACAATATCAAACTTGTTTTCATTATTTTTTTCTTCCTCTGATTTAATCTCCACTATATGTACATTGTCTATAGGGCAGCCTTCTTGCTTTGTCTAAGTTCTTTCAGAACAGTTTCTAGCCATATGTCTATCCTTATAGTAGAGGAAATACTTGGGGTCCACTTGGGTATATCATTAATTACCTACTATGTATGTTCCATCATTTCTCCTCTAGGGTAGTCTGTATGATGTAGTCCTTTGATTGATGAGGGTGGCAAGATTAACTTGCATCTCCTGGAACATCTTAGTAAGTTTCTCCACATCTTCTTCAACTTTTTACTTCTCTTGTACTTGAGGTTGAGGAGATTAAAGGGGATTCTGCTACTGGAGAATTTGTGCAGGTTGAATCTAAGGTAGGAAGGAGACTGGGGTCGGATTGTACTGCTTGGATTGTGCTTGGAGTACAATACTTGAGAGGATAGCTGTCAATCCAGTTCCTTGATTCTTTGCTTGCCAATACCTATTTGTATAAGCGACTTTTTCTTGCATATTTAACACTATAGAAGAGGATCTAACTTGCAAGGCAATTTCCTTATAAATTCCATTCATAAAGGTTTGCTTGATAATAGTTGATTTGAATCTGTCATCATATCTTAAATAATTGATGATATGTTAGATCCTGGTGAAGAAAGTTATTGGTGACTCATCCACTCCTTGGAATAGATTCTGCAGTTGATCCTTGAGAGTCTGCTTGGCTTCATTAGTATAGTAAGTGTTCATTAACTAAGTGTAAATATTGGTGAGTTTTGCTCCTGCTGAATCTTTTATTCTGATATCTCCTGCAATAGTTTCATCAACTAAAGCAGTCTTATAGGCTATACTTGCTAGTCCTTTAAAGAGTGTTTTAATAATATGGCTCTTGGCTATATTGGTGCTCCTTTTAATAGTAGTAAATATCTTGAAATCTTTAATAAACTTAATAACCAATTTAATAGACAGATAGCCATTGAAGGTTAGGGGTGGATTGCTCATTATATCTTCTTCTTCTATTACTAGTGGTAATACTATAGGTCAGATAGATAGGATTACTGGTGATCCTGGAGTGATGGTGTATCTGCTACAGATAAATAATTTTCAATAGTGCTGGATATATTGGAATTAGCAACTAATATATGGCAGAGTAAATATATTAGATTAATTAAAGGTAGTGTTGTTGATTCTTCAGGTGTTAGGGGTGAAGAGTCAAGAGGTAATTCTAAGAATTCTACTGGGATGTATGATTTATAGATTCTGTCAAATGCTGAAACTATTCCTGGTAGGTGTGAATCACTTCTAAGCTAAGAGAGTACTATATTGAGATCAAGTGTTGTTGGCAGAAGTGTAGGAGATGCTGAGGGAGTAACTCTTATATATAGTTTTAGACTGTATATTGATCCATGGGTTTCACTAAAAGTATCTGATCCAAGATCTGATCCTTCTGGTATATAATCTTCTATAATATAAGATTCTGTAATTCTATCTAGATGGGTTATTGTAAATGATGATAAGGACAAGGTGAGATGTTTTCTAGATAAGGTTATGATTGCTGAAGATTGAGAACTGGGATTTGCTTCTATCTTTCACTATAGGTTTTCAGCAAATTCAATTTAGACAAAGATTAAAGGCTCTGTTAATAGAGGTCCTAATAAAGCTTCCTGTTAGTTGGTACCGAATATGGTAGATACCTCTCTGAGACTAAGAACTAGACTCAAATGAAGAATATACTCAAATATCAATAGATACAAATATAGGGGAATATCTAAGTAGATTAGGGTATATGGGCTTAGTAATAAGAGAGTTTTGTAAGTATTTGTAGTAGTGACTTGAAGGTATATAATAGTGATAGATGTGGGAAGCTTTTTAGAATCAAAGCTATACTATATCAAACCTAGAGTCCCAGACTCTTATTCTCTTTATCTTTTCTTGAGTTTCTTTAGCTCCAAGCTATCTGAACTGATTTATTCTCCAAGTAAAGTGTAAGAGTATTTATATAAAATAACTGTTAGGTAAATTTACTAACTATATCAATGATAATAAAAATAAATGAGTTAGAAGTTGTAAGTCATTCTGACAACTATCTGAATGGAATATTCTACTAAATTGAGGTATTTATAATTGGTGTTTAGATATAAGGCTATTTCTTACACTAGTTATCCTTATGATCTAAATCTTCCCACACATCAAGTCTCCTATAGGTCAATGTGACTTTAAGGATCATCTGATAGACCTGAGCATCTGACAGTGGATTAATAAGTCAGATATTTCCAGGAGGAAAATGTTTAATTGCTTGGGGCTATTGTTTAAACATGTGAAAGACCTTCTTCCAATGTTTTACTATCTTCCTTGTGAACCCTATCCTATCAGCCAACTCTTCTCATGTATAACTCCCATCACTGTACTATATTTGTATATATCAATGTCTGAAAAAGGCATCTTCCTTTTAGTATATCATGGCCAGATAATATTGATCTTATATTTGGTCAATCAGAGGGTTATTCTGTATTGCCATTTCAATGATAACTAAGAGATCAAACCCCTGGAGATAGTTTTTGATCTTTTGAACTGGTTTGTCATTTTTCAGGTTACTTATAGCTGTTATAAGGTCCTTGAGCAGCTTTGTATAGTATTCCTTCTTGATAGCTTGAGTCTGTTATCTGATATAGTATTCCTTCTTTTTAATTATGATTTGAACATCTGATAATATTAGAAAAATGGTTAATTAATCCACAAACTATTTTACTAAGAGCTGTAAACTATTTTACTAAGAGCTATGAATAAAATAGCTACAGATATAGATGCTAGTCATAGACTATGAACTATTATTGGCAAACAGCTATAAACTACCCTAGAACTCTACTAGAATAATATTATGAACTATGAATATCTCTAGAATAATATTATAAACCATAAACTGGCTAGAACAGCCTATGAACAGCCTAAGAATAGCCTATAAGCACAGATGCTAGTTATAGACTACAAATTGAAAATAGTTTCCTGATGCTACAGATAAAATAATATACTTCTTCTCTGTTAGTATAATAGGTATCAGACCTATGATGTCAATACCAATATGTGAAAATGACTCTACTTGAATTGTTACTGATCTTTCTTCTGATATATGTTAAAGTTTTAATCTCCAAATGTGTTTTTCTTTGGGGGTAAAAGAGTGCAATGGCTCAAAAGCCAAATATGTGTGTATTTATTAATGCTAATATATGATTGGTCAATACAGACAAAGACTGTCTAAGCCACGATTGAGTAATGTAGCATCGATCATTGATAGGAGAGAGATATATAATAAGCTAATAATTTCAACACTCCCCCTACTTGACATATCTCGATAAATAAACAAAAATAAAATGTTCAACTGTACATCATGAATAGTATCCATGAAGTATATTTACTGCAAATAACTATATGTAAAATACTACTTGAGTGATAAGAATGACATAATAAAGGAAATAAAAGTTTTTAAAAGAGAAAACAGTTAGTTATGTAAGCCCATTTTTGTGATCAACATTTCAAGTCTGGGTCACGCAAGTGGCTTGGTTAATGCATCAGCAATCATTTCATCTGTTGCTATGTAAATGATATCTATCACCTTTGATTCAACTTTCTCTCAAATAAAGTGGTGCTAAATATCAATATGCTTTGATCGAGTATGATTAATTGGGTTTTTGGTGAGGGCAATTGCTGATTAGTTGTCTTCAAATAAGGTTGTCGCACAATTCTGTAAATATCCTAGCTCATCCAATAGGGTGCATAGCTAAATGGCTTCTCTTATTGTATGTGCTAATGCCATATATTTTACTTCAGTTAATGATAGGGCAACGGTTGGTTGGCACTTGCTTGACCAGCTGATGGCTCCCCCTGATAGGTTGAAAATATAGCCTGTGGTTGATTGTCATGTATTAATGTCTCCTCCCCAGTTAGCATCACTGAAACCAATCAGCTTTAGATCCTGATCACATCCAAGACATAGCTTATAATTGGCTATTTCTTTAATATATCTTAATAATCATTTGAGGGTATAGTAATGTTCTTGCATTGGATTAGCTGAAAATTGACTGATAATGCTAACAGCAGTAGCTAGATCAGGTCTCATCCTGATCATCAGGTATATTATGCTACCAATCATTTATCTAAATAGATTTTGGTATGCGGATTTTCCCCCTTCAGCTTTGAGTTGAATAGATGGATCAAGGGGTGTACTAATTAGTTTGGCATCCATCATATTAAATCTTGTAATGATTTGATTGGCAAAGTGACTTTGATCAATTGTGATTGTGTGTGTTTTTCAATCACGCATGACTCGAATACTCAGAAAATGTTTAATTTTACCACAGTCCATCATGTCAAATGCATTGTTAAGCTCTACCTTGAATTTGTTTATCGTTTCCATAGAATCAGCCAGAATTAGTAGATCGTTAATATATATGGCAATAATTATCAGCAATTGATCATCTTGTCTTCTTCTTAGATAAATGCTGTGATCTGATTGTAGTCTTGTAAAATTTGATTGGCTGAGGTAGTTGTTAATCTTCTGATTCCACATATGAGGTGATTGTTTTAGTTTATACAATAATCGATTGAGCTTATACACAGCTCTCGGTAACAGCTCTGATTGGTCAATTCCTTCAGGTACCATCATGTAGATCTCCTCATCAAGATCGCTGTTCAGGAATATAGTTTTTACATCCATTTGGTGAATTTCTAAGTTTAGGACTGTACCAATTAATAAAAGTGCCCTGATCGATGTGAGTTTCACCACAGGAGCAAATGTTTCATCATAGTCAATTCCTTGCTGTTGTGAATATCCCTTGGCAACTAAACTCGCCTTGTACCTGGCAACCAATCCATCAGTGTTGAGCTTCTTTTTAAATACTCATCTATATCTAATCAGCTTATGTCCCACAGGTACCTCAAGTACAATCATCTACATATCATTATTCTTAAGTGATTTAAGCTCTTGATTGATTACTTCCTGCCAAAGCTTTGCATCAGGCAGGGAAATTGCTTCCTTATAAGTCATTGGGTCATTGGTCGATTCAATTAAATTAGCTTCTGGCATGCGATCTTGCCAAATTTGTAGAGCTTCAGTATCTATCAATTGTTCGATTGGCTCCCAGGTGTTGTCATCATCATCATCATAGCCTAGCTATTTTACTAGATATTGCCTTTTTTCATCAATCTTGCATTCTTCAATGATTACTTCAATGACATATTCTTGATCTTCTGGGTTGACGATTGTTAAGGATTTTAATATAATAGATTCATCAAATATGACATTATAGCTAATCTCTATCTTCCTATTGGTTAGATCCCAGAGCCTGTATACCTTCTTTTTGTCATGATAGCCAATCATTTTAAGCTTTTTGGATTGGGGCACCAGTTTCGACCTTTTTCCTTTGCAAATATGCATATATGCATTAGCCCATATAACGCGTAAGTTACTGATATCAGGCTTGTAACTATACTATAATTCAAATGGTGAAGCACTCTTCTTATTGGCTCGCATTAGCAATCAGTTGCATAAATATGTAGCACTTGCGGCAAGTTTAGCCCAAAGTTCGTCAGGTATGTTGGCAGTGATTTTAACGGCCCGGATTGACTCCATCAATATCCGATTATATTGTTCAGCAACACTGTTTTGTTGCGACATATCCGGCATTGTCATTTCATGATGAATTCCATTTTTGATTAAAAATTCATGCATCTTGGTGTTTACATACTCTCCCCCTCCATCGGACTGGAGAATCTTCAGTTTTCGGCTCGATTGTATTTTGGTGAACGCCTTGAATGCCTGGAATTGATCGAATGTATTACTTTTGTTGTCAATAAAATATGTTGTAACGTAGCAAGTGGCATCATCAATGAATGTTAATATATATTTCACTCTATTAACTGATGGCATAAGTATCGGCCTGTATAGATCTGAGTGCACCCTTCCAATAGGCTTCATTGATCGATTTTTCGCATGTCCAAAAGGCTTGCGGTGTGACTTCACCTGTTTACACCTGGCGCATATTTCGATTTATACAGTCAGCAGCCACATATCTCCAAGCCCTGTGACAAATTTGTTGATTGATTGCAGAGTATTTCAGCCCGGATGGCCCAGCCAGTGATACCATAGTATATAGTCATCAATCTTGGAATCGGCGATGTTTGCTTCTAGCTCTGATGATGTCGATAAATGAAATAGGTTGCCATTAGCTTGTTTGATTTTGATTTCTTCATAATTCGCACCAATTTTAATTACTGATCTATCACTTTTGAAGGTTATGTCATTTCCATCACATATCAATACCTGTACAGATATTAAATTTCTGGTGATTTCTGATAAATATAAAACGTCCTGTAATTTCAGCTCATCATCAAGCTCAATTGTCCCAATGTATGTGGTGTATAGCTTCTTATTCCCTGCACATGTAATCAAGCCATTGTGCTTAGCCACTGTCTCGAAAATCTCCTATTAGTTGAACATATGTTATATAGCGCCTGAATCGATAATGGTGCCAATCACCAGGTTTGCTTTGGCTCTCGGTTTAGCCTTTTCTTTTTCTGTTTTTACCCAATTATTGAATTTATTGTATTGGAATATTTCGTATTCTCTCTCACAGATGTAACATTTCCAAGGATATCCTTGAAAATTCCCGTCTTAATAGGCTCTGCGATCATCGCCTCGATTGCCTTTGTCATTATGATAACCTCCTCAATTGTTTCTGTTATCATTGTTATAGCCTTGGCCTCATCCAGTGCTTCTGCCTCGATTACCATAACTGCTGCCTCAGTAGCTGCCTCGGTAGCCACCTCGGTCTGTCACGTGGGCTTCGTCACACTTCTGCTTACTATCCGGGTCAAACTTGATACATGCGAGTTGTAAAGCCTTCAGCATTGTCAGCATATTCTCCCATGCAAGTATTAATTCCTGGTACCTGGGGCTTAGACTCCAGAGATATTGCGGTATAGCTTCTGTATCAGTCATGTCTTTGATTTGTGCTATAATTCAGTTGAACGCATCATTATAATCTTTGATCAATCCCTTTTGCTTCATCAGTACAAGCTTATCGTGCATTTATAACAATTGTTCCATTGGTGCATATTTTTGCATCATAGCCTCTTTAAGCTCATTCCATGAATCAAATTCTCTCAATATGTTCACATGCCTCCATAGCTACATTCTAGCATTGCCTATAATTTTACTGATCGCTGCATTGACTTCCTCCTTTTGTACTGATAGATCAGCACTGGTGATAAATTGCTCTATAGCATCAAAGTAATCAAACAGTCTGGGTATGCCTCCTGACCTATTGAATTTGTTAATTGATCTCAGGTACTCCTTCACCAGATTATTAAGCTTTGTTAATGTTGTTGGTGATGGTGATTGTATTTGTATTTGTGGTGTGTTGCCTTCTGTAGCTGCATTCTGATTAGTTGGTATACTAGGTGATGTATTTGTTTTGTCGATTTTTGCCATCAATTTGCCTAATAAGGTTGCTAGCATGTCTAATTTATCTTCCTGATTTCTGATTGTTGTAGCTATCTGTTCCTGTCAATCAAGGCTAAATCCTATATTACTCTAATGATTGCCATCCAATCCTTCGTTATCATCAAGGGTTTGATATCTGTTGTTTGTTTTTGATTTAGATCACAATCTTGTTGATCTTGTTGCTAACAATGATATATATAAATTATCCATTTCGTTGTGTTGTGTCATTAAATGCTATGTCATTATGTGTTGTTTATCGCGTTGCTTTATCACAATGTCATTTGTTGCATTGTTTATTGCATTGTTTGATGCATTGTTTACAATGTTAAATAAATGCTTACTGTAATTGCAGTTGTAATTGCTATGATTGCATAGATCTTAGGTTGTTGAGCTGCAATTTGAGTAGCCTGAGGCTTATAACCTGTTAAAGTTTTGATCTCCGAATATGTTTTTCTTTGGGAGTAAAAGAGTGCAATGGCTCAAAAGCCAAATATATATGTATTTATTAATGCTAATATATGATTGGTTGATACAGACAAAGATTATCTAAGCTACGATTAAGTGATATAATATTGATCATTGATAGGAGAGAGAGAGATATAATAAGCTAATAATTTCAACAATATATCCTTTGCTTATGCTTATTTTTGACATATATTATATTATTATATATATTCCACTATATTGTCTTACATTACTGGCCACTATGCATAACCTTATAGTTTATAATATGTATTTATCTAACTCATGTAGCCAGTAAGATGATAGTTATATACTAGTTTGATAATGTTATTTATTCTTCCTTTCCACATAACTGACACTAGTATTTCATATCCCTTATAATAAAGAATTGTCCTCTCCAACTTATATTGCTTCTCTATCATTACCAATATAATCTTTATTTACTTATCCACATCTTCTCTTACCTTACATATCACCAACTAAACTATAAGATTATAGTATAATATTCAGTTTATTGGGGTAGTGCTCTACTTTAGGTACTATATAGAATTCTTGAGAATATATCTATATTTTGATATTTGCTCTCCTTGTGATACAAAATTTTAACATCATACTCTTATAATGTGATTATCCAACAGGT
The DNA here is from genome assembly GCA_003990785.1 of Endogone sp. FLAS-F59071. Taxonomy (NCBI): domain Eukaryota; kingdom Fungi; phylum Mucoromycota; class Endogonomycetes; order Endogonales; family Endogonaceae; genus Endogone; species Endogone sp. FLAS-F59071. The sequence goes on from RBNK01000846.1 coordinate 19,463, forward strand.
ATATATTCTATATAGATCTTTTATATTGAAAAGCCACTTGAGTATGCTGTGATCAGTAATTATCTCAAAATATTAACTAATCAAATAGTACCTCAGCTTTTTAATAACTTAGACTATTACTAAGTATTCAAACTTCATTAGGTTATAGTCTCATTTTGTCCTAAATATTGCTTGACTTTAGTAGAGAATAACTCTTTCTCATCTTTGGTTAACATCTTGAGATAAGATTATATTAAGTTCTGTAGAGCATATATTTATATATAGGTGAAATATCTTACTTTAGTCAGGTTATGCTAGAACTAGCTCTAAACAAAGTACAAACTTGATTATATTGAAAGTCTATTACTACTTATCATACAGCTGAACTAAAGGTCCTTATATAATAATCAGTTGAGGGGAGTGGCAATCTCTACAAAGCTTTAGATAAATTATCAATAATATATAGCCAAGCCCAGAAAGGCTCTAGTTGTTGTCTG
>RBNK01000847.1:0-19892 GCA_003990785.1 Endogone sp. FLAS-F59071
GATCTTGAGTGTGCACTGCTATTGAACTGAAGTTTATTGAATAAAGAATTGAGGGATATTTATACAAATTCTCGAGGTGCTATATGGGTAGCTGCCCAGGTTACTACTCGGAGAACTATTGGCTATTCAAAATATAAACTAATTATGAATTTATATGATATAACGAGTTATATAAGTTATGGGTTTAAGACGGTTAAAGATTTAAGACGGTTGAGAGATTTAAGACGGTTAAAAGGTTTCACAAATCAAGGAACTGTTCCAATTGGTCAAAATCTCTTTGTATTACGCAGATTTCTTCTTTAAGTTCCTCAAAGGCCATTTGGGATAGTTGGTGAAATGCGGATGGTCCGATTTTGGTAAGTCTTTTTAAAGCGGCTGGTCGGAACTGGAAGAGTCCATAAATTCGGAGGGCAATCCTTTGGGATTGGAGGGGGATTCCTTGATGTAGTGCTCGTTTGCATGCTTCTGCATGTCGTCAGTCCCATACATGTTCGAGATCTTCTTCCCAGATTCTGGCGATCTTATAGTAGGCCTGAAATTCGTCTTGTGTTTGTTGTTTCTGAGCAATGTCGATATTCTTCATTATTATTTGAGTCCTTTGTAGGGCAGATCCTTCCTCAGGTAGTAGTTCGGATGGAGGGTCTTCTAAGGCTCGGTAAGCTTCAATGACTCGGCTTTGGAGGTATTCGTCATTGTTGAATCGGGGCATGGTTGTCTTGTTATGTTTCTGTAAGTGTTTGTTGCTGCTTTTATATCTATCACTCTTACATATTGGAAATGAGATATGTATGGTGTTTTTAGTAGTACTCCGAGTATATCAGTTATATCTAAAAGAAATTAATAATTCTAGATCTTTATAAAAATATTAGTAATATATTTCTTATTATTATAATAGTTTTTCATTACTACTGCTATTAAGTTATAAGGAGGTTTCTTCTAAACTATCTGTGAGAAAGCATCTGATAATACTAATTTGCTTTAGACTTAGGAATCTTTAAGTATGTCGCAAGGTTTCTAAGATATTAAAAGTACTTTGTTTCTTTGTAAAAATATTAATTATAGTTTTTTAGACTTATAGTCTTTAGTACTCTTGATGTGTATAAAAGGGGGTAAGATCTTTAACTCTCAAAGGGATTTTGAGTATGCACTGCTATTAAACTGAAGTTTATTTAAATAAAAACTGAAGGGGTATTTATATAAGAAATCAGATAATACTATTATAAAGGTAGCTACCTAAGATAGTATTTCTGATAGCAGTAATACTTTAAAAAGAAATACTAAAATAAGTAATACAGTAAAAAGTAATACTATGAAAGGTAATAATTAAAAAGAAAATTACTAGAGATAGTAATTTGATAAAGGAAATACTATATAAAGTATTTCTGAAAAGAGTAATGCTAAGAAAAAGAAAATACTTCAATAAGTAATACTTCTAAAGGCATTTCTAGATACAGTAATACTACAAAAGGAGTTTCCTAAAATGGGATTTCCTTATTGAGTAATTCTTTAATTAACAATACCCTATTTAGCAATACTTCATTCAGTATTTCTAACTTGAGAACTACTATATCAGGTAATTCTATTTTGAGTATTTCTTTAAGAGAGAATTTCTCATCTGTCTTAGTTTGACTAGATGCTTCTGAGTCTTCTCTATTCAAGAAGTTTGAGATGATATAGATACTGTTTTGAAGGTATTTCTCCTTTATAACTTCTAATATTTGGTTTAGTTGTTTATTAGGAATTCTGTCCTATTTTCTAAGTAAGAGTATTCCAATCTAGTTGATTGCTTGTGGCCATCATTTGAAGAAGTGGAATATTCTTCCTCTTTCAAATTTGGTATCTGTTAATCCTATTTGGTTCTTAGCTTTGATGAGATTAGATACTAAAATATTGTTAGTAGCGGTGAATAAGGCATAACCCATTTGGTATTAAGCCTAATATTATTTGAAGATATTGAATGTTCTGAATAGGTTTATATTATCTCATAAGTATTATACTATATCATTGTTATCTTCCAACATAACTTTAACATATATTTAGTTAGTTTCATAGTGTTGTTGACTGATTGCTTCATCGATTAGAGTTTCTACTTCATCTATATTCAGAGGTAGAGGTTCCTGATGATGAGCAGTGTTGCAGCAGTTATCTCTATTGTAGGAGATAACTCTGAGTCTAGTTGTAGTCCTAATAGCAGGCATTCTTGTTCTTTGTCTTTACAATAGTATTAAGGTTTCTCTTTTTATATATTTTTTTTCTTTTATCTGAATGTGATTACTTGAATAATCACTCTTACACCATCAGTCTGTAGGTGAAATGTAGTTGATAATGCTATTTTTATTTCAAGTGTTTTGAATAGTGATTGTTAAAAATTGCTTGTAAATTTTAGGTCTCAGTCATAGATAATAATTCATGATAGTTCATGTAGATGAAAAATATTATCAAAGAATATTTTTACTATATCAGGTATAGTATCAGTTGTTTTGCTTATAATAAAGTGTATTTGTTTACTGAGTCAATTGATAAAGATAGTTATTGTATCTTTTCCAGATGTTGTTTTCAGTAGTTAGACAATGAAGTCTATATTGATTTGTTTCCATTTTTCAGCAGGTATAGGTAGCAGATATAATAATCCAGCAGGTAATTATCTAAGTGTTTTGTTATATTAACAAGTATCATAAGAAGCTATGAAGCTCTTGATACTTATAAACATTTTTAGCTAGTAAAAGTTTCTAGTAAGTACTCATAAGTTTTGTCAAATCTGAAGTATCCTGCTAAGGGTATATCATGATGTTCTTGTAGAATCTTAATACAAAGATTTGAGGGTATGAAGAGTCAATCTTTATAATAAAAATTGTTATTTCGAATTTTGAATTTGTTTACAGTGTTTGGGTTGATATTAAGTTTGTTATATTTCTTTGTCTACTTAAACTCCTTCTTGAATTTCTTATATATAATTATTTGTAATTTTGATGATGGCTTTGATTTGTTCTTCTTTCTATTGTTGTTGAGATAGTATATCTGCTACAACATTAAGTTTGCTAGGTTTGTAAATTATTTCAAAGTAATAGTTATTGAGGTAGTCTATCCATCATACTTATCAAGTAGAGAGAGTTGGCTGTTTGTTCAGATATTTGAGTAATTTATAATCTATATAGATTAAGAATTTATTACCTATCAGATAGTATCTCCAAACTTGTATTGCATCAATTATTGCAAGTAGTTCTTTTTCATAAATAAGGTAATTCCTTTCTATAAAGGATATTTTTCTTAAATAGTAGACAATAGGTTGATCTTCTTGCAAGAGTACAGCTTCAATTGCATAATCTGAGGCATTAGTAGTTACTACAAATTATAAGTTCTGGTCTAAGCTTTTAAGGACAGATATAGTTGTTAACTTTTCCTTTAAGGTTTCAAAGGCTATATTATGGTTTTCATTCTATTCTTGATTAACATTTGTATCTGTAACTATCAGATTATATAAGTATATTATAATTTTTGCATAATTCTTAATAAACCTTCGATAATATTCTACTAGTTATAAGAGTGATATATAAAAGGTATTAACAAAACACTTGTAGAAATATAATAAAACAACTATACCTACCATCAACTACTAAACCCAGAGAATTCAAGAACCTTATCCAACTCAACTATAGTAAAGAAATACTACCAGATACTTAACCTCACTTTGACCAAACTATAAACAGATCAAGAACATAGTGAAAAACATAGTTATCAACTAACACAATGAACTACTATAACTATATACTAAAGTGACCTAAGAGGATACTATCAACATAGTAGAACTTGTAAAAAGAAATATCAGCATCTACCAATTTTACAACACTGCTGGACAATTCAGAAGTTACTATCAAATAGGATACACCTTACAGTTAAGGTAAGAAAACTGTCAAAAAACAACAAAATGAAAATCTGCCAAAATTCTAAGATTAAACTATTAGGAAAAATACATAGCTAAAAGAACTTTCAAGATATTCCAATATTGGTCTTCTACATTGAAACACCTTGGCAGTCTAAGTCTACATCAATGAAAATACTTATAAAATGAAGAGAAAGAAACCTTATTACTCTATCTCTTAGAAAATTATCCAATAGATAACAACCATCTGGAAGAAGAAATCAACACTTCCTTATTAGGATCAGATATAGAAGAAGAAATAGGTACTGCCAATATTAAAGGCACTACTGACATTGAAGGTACTGCTGATATCAAAAGCATCACTAACATTAAAGGTACTGCCAACATCGAAGGCACTGCTGATATCAAAGGTACTACTGACATCAAAGGCACTACCAATATTGTAGGCACTACTAATATCTATACTACAGACTTTATTAACATATTATTCAACTTCTAAATTAGTAATCAATATTCTAAGTAGTAACCTGGGCAGCTACCCATATAGTACTTTAAGAATTTTATATAAATATCTCTCAATTCTTTATTTAATAAACTTTAGTTCAATAGCAGTATATACTTAAGATCTCTTTGAGAGCTAAAGATCTCACCCTCTTCTATATATATCAAGAATGATTAAAAAACTATAAGTTTGAAAATCACAATTAATAATTTTATAAGAAATAAAGTACTTTCAATATCTTAGAAACCTTGCAACATACTCAGAGATTCCTAAGTCCAATATGGATTAGTATTATCAGATGCTTCCTCACAGATAATTTATAAGAAACTCCCTTATAGATATTAACTTTATATCACTATATATGTACATCATTTTAGTACAATAGATATATTACTTACAAAATGAACATCTTATATTCCTCATGTTATATTCAATCAACTGGTTCTTTTCTAAAGGCATCAAGTGGTGATATTTACTATAGATCACTATATTAGCTTTTTCTTCTTCTATTATGTTAAGGTATATCTATTTAGGAGTTATTTCTTTATTTGTATTGCTTTCATCTTTAGGTTTTTAGGTAAGTTTCAATACTACTCCTTTCTGAATATCTAGGAGAATGCTGAACTTTCTTCTATAGTTGATAAAGATTAATCTCTATATATCCAAGTTAATTCTAGCTTTAGCTTTCTTCAACTAACTATTGCCTAAGATAGTATTATAGAATTATACATTAGTGATGATTATTCTGACAGATATGATTTCTGTTTCAAACTGGACTAGTACTTCTTGGAGTACTCCTAAAGGTACATTGCTTTTTCCACTTGCAATAACCAAGATAGAGATAGCAGGTTCATCAATATCCCATCCTAGATGATTTAAGAAATACTTGGTAATAATGCTAACTTCTGCTCTTATGTCAATGATAACTGAGTATGCTAAATCTCTAATGTTGCATTATATATAGGCAGATGAGGTATGGATTTACTCCTCCTCTTCTTCAGCAGTGTTAACTTCCTTAAATTAGATAGTTAGCTTGATCTCAGTAATTTGTGTTTTTACCTTCTGCTTTGTTAATAGTGCAATCTAGAAGAGTTGCTTAAAGGTAATATTGACCTTCTGACTGGTAATATCTTACCAAGGGTTATATTTGAATTCTTTAACTCTTCTAGATTTCTTATCTTTATTCTCCTCTTAATTTGTTATTTCTTTATCTCTAGTAGTTAAAGTAACTATCTCACCAGATTATATTATCTGCTTAAAGGCTTTGTCTTATTGGTCTTTATTTAGTTGTTATCTCTGTATCAGTTTCTTAGATTTCTCAATAACAACTTCAGGTACTTGAGCTGGTTTCTTTCTTAGGCAGAGAGTCTTTCTAGTGGTAGTATAGCTGACTGTTTTAATAAGGTAGGCTTTTAAGTACTCTTTACTAAATTCTTCATCTTCTTCCTTAATTTTCTGCATGGTTGGTCTTCTTATCTTCCTCTTTCTCTTGGCCTTCCTTTCAACTTCTAGTTCAACAATCCTTGGCAAAGTAACTGTATCTTCTACAAAGGAAACAATTCATCTTAGTTTTGTTTCGTTCTTCAGTGATATAGGTTCCTCTTGGCTGCTTGTTTTAGCAGATCATCTTAGCTTCAAGATTAGTAATGTATACTGTCATTTCAAAGAACATCTTGATAATCTTCTCTATTTTATCTTTATGAGTTGTTTTTCCTGTCTTTGCTATAACTATTAGTTTGATAGTATCCTCTTCAGATAGTTCAGCTGATGCTAATACTATTTAAACTATAGGTATTCTAGTATTGAACTTCCTGTACAAGTCTTATAATAACTTATTATATAGGGATGCTGAGTATTCTACTTTGGTATCTTAAAAGGCTTGTGCCATTCTGACTTTTTCTTCTATTCTTTAGAGGCTAAACCTCTTAATATAGCATTGAAGATCTACAGGTAAGCCATTTATAAATATTATTTCTTGCATGACTAGGCTAATTTCTCTACAAAGTTGTATATACTGATTGATGGTAGTAACCCAATCCTCTGAATGCTAGTTGATTAACATTTCTATGTTGAATAGTTGCTTCTTAATCAATTTTTATTTTTGTTTAGTAAAATATTTCTTTTCTAACTATGTTTTAGTAGTGTCCTAATAAGTGATAACTATTGCTGCAGGTATGTAGCTACATTTCCAGCTACTGTAGTAGCTGTGAGGAGTAACTCTTCTAGTCTAGTAGCTATTATGTCTGTTGGGGCTATACAATATATTTCTCTTACAAGTCCTTTAAGTTAGACAGCTAGAATAGTAATTTATTGAGTGCTAGCCAATCCTTTAGCTGCAAAGTAGCTCTTCAAATCATCTAAGAATTCTTAAATATACTTTTTGATATATTTGTAAAAGGTAGGTAGTCTGTTTATTATGATTTCTTTATCTTCTTGAAGTCTTCTTCTAGATAGATATAGTAATTTGGACAGTAGTAGTAGTAGTGCTATTCTTGCTTTTATCTCCTACTATAGGTTTCAGCAAGTTCAGTTATGCAATATAGGTAACAAATCAGTTGAAGTGTTGATTGATTTTCTACTAGTTAGCACTAATTATAATAGACTAAAATATATTAATAATGAAATACTTGAAATTGAGCAAGTATAGAAAATATATTTCAGAGGTCTTAGCAAGTTATATAGTAGCATCTTAAGAAGAGTATGTATCTATGTAAGTGTTAACTAACAAGAGTTTTTAAATGTGATCAATTGAATAAAGTATATATCTATTAGAATCTTGAAAACTATCTTAATTGCTTACTCCTTGAGTAAGGCTTTTAGTATCTCTCGGGTTGTCTATTGTAAGCTTCCTTAGCTTATTATAGTTTAAATTTTATTGATAATTATAAGAGAGGTATTTATAAGAAATTACAAATTGAAGGGAGTGCTATAGGTGGCTGCCCAAAACTCCTACTATAAATTAATTAGCTAAGGTAAAATAAAAATACTATATCAAGTTATAATATAATTAAGTAGTAAAATAATATATCAACTTGAAATACTATTTTAGGTTGTGATGATATTATAGATCTCAATAATATTAAGAGTCTCAATAACATTAAGGGTTATATAATTATAATTTTATATAATCAAAATATATATTATCACAAAATGTTCTATTACAATATTAACAGTATTAATGGTATTAACAGTATTAATATTTACAGTGTTGATAGTATTTCATAGTATTAATAGTATCTACAGTATTGATAGTATCTATAGTGTTGATAGTATCTATAGTATTAATAATATCTATAGTGTTGATTTCTTCTTCTATATCTAATTTAGATATGGAAGTATCAGTTTCTTCTTTTAGATTTGAGTAACTAGAATGTTCTAAGTAGTGCTGTGATACAGTAGTGGTTATCTAATAATAATCACTCTTTCAACTTTTCTTCTCTTAGGAAAATAATATCTATACTATTTCTATAAGAAAGTTATTTAGTATTCAACAAGTTTATATTGCATTTCTTAAAGGTATATAGTGTTAATTTTGTTCAAAGAGTATCTGCTAAACTATAGTTTCTTTTTTATTAATATAAGGGGGTTTCTTCTAAACTACCTGTAAGGAAGTGTCTGATGATACTAATCTGTATTAAACTTAGGAATCTCTGAGTACATTGCAAGGTTTCTAAGGTATCAAAAGTACTTTGTTTCTTATAAGATTATTAATTATGATTTTCAGACTTATAGTCTTTTTAGTGCTCTAAATATATATAGAAGGGGGTAAGATCTTTAGCTCTCAAAGAGATCTTAAGTGTACACTACTATTGAACTTATTTTAAAAGGTTACAAAAATAGTGCAGAACTTCAATTTAATGAGTCTACAACTATCTGCATTATGCAAAGCCTCTTGAGGTTCTGGCTTTTGTAGAGAGTTATATAAGTCGATATATTGTATGTAAAGGATTGTTAAGAGAATTTAAGAATTGAAAAACTGAACTTGAACTGATGACTGAAGTTTATTAAATAAAGAATTGAGGGATATTTATACAAAATTAAAAAGCTAAGATTGATAATATAAGCTAACTATAAATCTTTAATATTTAATAGTATCAGCAGTATCTATAATATTGGTAGTATCTTCAATGTTGGTAGTACCTTCGATGTCAGTGGTGCCTTCAATATTAGTAATGCCTTCAATGTCAGTGGTGCCTATTTCTTCTTCTATATCTGATTCTAATAAGGAAGTGTTGGTTTTTTCTTTCAGATTTAAGTAACTAGAATATTTTAAGTAGTGCTGCAGTATAATAGTTATTTGTAATATCTAATAATATTACTCTTACAATTAAGTTTTAGACTTAATACAGTTATTAAAGTATCTTTGTTTTATATAAATGGTTTGATCTCTTGATATCAGTCTTATTTCAAAGTTGTCTATCTATTGATTTTGGTAGGTAACTCTAGATTTTATTATATGTAGTAGTTATTATAAGAGGGTTACTCCTAAATTATTTATAAGAAAGTATCTGATAATACTAATCTGTATTAGACTTAGGAATCTCTGAGTACATTATAAGGTTTCTAAGATATCAAAAGTACTTTGTTTCTTGTGAGATTATTAATAGTAATTTTTGGACTTATAGTCTTTAGTGCTCTTAATGTATATAGAAAGGGATAAGATCTTTAGCTTTCAAAGAGATCTTAAGTATATACTGCTATTGAACTGAAGTTTATTAAATAAAGAATTAAAGAATATTTATACAAAATTCTCAAGATGCTATATAGATAGCTGCCCAGGTTACTATTTGGAATATTATTAGTTAAGCTATTAATTTAGAAGTTCCAATCATTATTAAATAAGTTTTCATTATCTTTGATATAGGTATTGACTATATTGTTAGCAGTACCTACAAATTCAGCAATACCTATGTCAGCAGTACCTACAAATTCAGTAATACCTATATTGACAGTACCTATACTTATGTTATCTTCTATATCCAATTCAAATATAGAAATATCAGTTTCTGCTTCTAAATAGTTATTATCTGCTGGGTATTTCTCCAAGAGATATTATACTAATGTTTCTTCATCTATATATTATAAGTTTTCCCATTAGTAAGATATCAGGTTACTAAGATATTTCAATACTAAGAGCTAGTGTTGAAATACATTGAAGATCCTTTTAGCTATATGTCTTTCCCAAGTTATTAGATCTAAGAGTTCTGCAGATTCCTATTCAGTTAGTTCTTAAAGAAGCATATCCAATTTGGTAGTAGCTTCTAAATTATCTTGCAATATTATTTAACTGATAGATGTCAATATTTCTTTTAGCAAATTCTACTATGTTGATAGTGTCTTCTTGAGTCACTCATATATATAGTTGTAGTGAGTTATTGTATCAGTTGATAATTGTATTCTCTACTATATTTTTAATCTGTTTATAGTTTGGTCTGAGTGGAGTCGATCTCCTGGCAGTATTTCTTTACTATAGTTGAGTCAGATAAGGTTCTTGAATCCTCTAGGTTTAGCAGTTAATGGCAGACATAGTTGTTTTATTATGTTTCTACAAGTGTTTTATTAATGTCTATATATTACTCTTACAACTCTTCCCTTCTTGAGAAAATAGCATCTATGCTATTTCTATAAGGACTTATAATAATTTTCAAGTGCTTCATCTATATTTATTAGATTGCTAAGTGGTTCTCATATTGAATCATGTAAGGGATATTCTTTCCACTTAATTAGATATTATAATATTAATCTGTTGCCTTGTTTGGTAATCTGTTGATCTAAGATTTCTTTTACTTCAAATTCTTCTATATCATTGACCAAAATTAGTGTAAGTGATATAACTCATTGATCCAGAAATAGATTGTCATTATTTGGTATGCAACATTTCAGTAAGAATGGGGTAGATCCTCATTGATAGTAACTCCAGTTTGTAAGCAACAGCTGATATTTTTGCAATAATCTTGAATAATCTGAGAAACTTATTCTAAAGTTTCTTTAAAGACTAATTAGATAATTGTCACAATGTAATATCTTAAAGATAATAAGACCATTTCATCTATGTTAAATAATTCTTTATGTCTTTTTTTATTTGTGTATTTTGTTTATTATAATTATACTTTGTGAATTATATCTTATATCTTGGTCAGCAGGTTAGTCATCTATGTAGTAAAGTCATTAATAGCTTGTACTATCAATTTAACCTTTTCTAGTAACAGGGTTGCTGGTGTTAGTGAGTGATAGCTATAGTTTAGGAAAAATGGTGATAGTTTTGTTAACTTTTACTAGGTGTTATTGTATATGAATTTGGTAGCAGTTAAGTATTCATCTCAGTCATTTTGTTGATAGTTGACATAAGTTTTAAGCATTTGTTCTAATATCTAGTTCATGTGCTCTGTTTATCTATCAGTCTGTAGATAAAATATAGTTGATAGGGCTATTTTTGTTCCAAGTGTTTTAAATAGTGATTGCTAAAAATTGCTTATAAATTTTGGATCTCAATTGCAGATAATAATTTACAGTAGTCCATGTAGGTAAAAAATATTGTCGAAAAATATTTTTGCTATGTCAGGTGCAGTATCAGTTATTTTGCTTATAACAAAATATGTTTGTTTACTGAGTCAATCTATGAAGACAGTTATTGCATCTTTTCTAAATATTGTTTTTAGCAGTTAGATAATAAAGTCTATACTGATTTGTTCTTATTTTTCAACAGGTATAGGTGGTGGATATAATAATCCAGCAGGTAATTGTTTAAGTATTTTGTTATGTTGACAAGTGTCACAAGAAGCTATAAAGCTCTTAGCACTTGTAAACATTTTTAGCTAGTAAAAGTTTCTGGTGAGTGCTTTATAAGTTTTATCAAATCCAAAGTATTCTGCTAGGGGTATATCATGATGTTCTTGTAGAATTTTGATATGAAGGTTAAAAGGTATAAAGAGTTGATTTTTATAATAAAGATTGTTATTTTGAATTTTGAATTTGTTTGCAGTGTTCAGATTAGTATTGAGTTCATCTATAATTTTTTATACTTCTTTATCTACTTGAACTCCTTTTTGAATTTCTTATATCTAATTAATTATCTGTAATTTTAATGATGGCTTTAATTTGTTCTTCCTTCTGTTGTTGTTGAGATAATACATTTACAACAATATTAAGCTTTCCAGGTTTGTAAATTATTTCGAAGTGATAGTTGTTAAGGTGATCTATCCATCATACTTGTTGAGTAGAGAGAGTTGACTGTTTATTTAGATATTTGAGTAATTTATGATTAAGAATTTGTTGCCTATTAGGAAGTGTCTCCAAGCTTGTATTGTATCAATTATTATAAGTAATTCTTTTTTATAAACAGGGTAATTTCTTTCTATAAAGGACATTTTTCTTGAATGATAGGTGATAGGTTAATCTTCTTATGAGAGTATAGCTTCAATTGTATAATTTGAAACATCAGTAATTACTACAAATTGTAGGTTCTAGTCTGGGCTTCTAAGGATGGGTGTAGTTGTTAACTTTTTCTTGATTAATATTTATATCTATAACTATCAGATCATGTAGACATACTACAATTCCTATATAATTCTTGATAAACCTTAAATAATATTCTACTAGTCCTAGGAAGGATTGTATTTCCTTGATTATTGTTAGTTTCTCCTATTTCTTAATTGCCTCGATTTTTGTAGGGTTAACTAAAATTCCTTGTTTATTGATTCAGTATCTAAGATATATCTTCTTTTTATAAAAAGTTACACTTGCTGAGTTTTATATATAGCTAATGTTTTCTTAATATTTCAAGTACTTAGTGGAGGTATTGTAAGTGTTCTTCTTTTGTTTTACTATAGATCAATATGTTATCAATATAAATAACTATGAATTCATCAAGTAGTGGTCTGAATATATCATTCATCAATCTTTAAAATGTTGCAGATGCATTTGTTAATCCAAAAGGTATGACTTTGAATTTATAATATCTATATTGAGTTCTAAATACTATTTTCAGAATATCTTCTTCTATAATGCAAATTTGATGATATCTTGATTATAAGTTAATAACTAAGAATATAGTTGCTCCTTTGAGTCTATTGAATAATTCTATAATATTTGGTAATAGATATTAGTTCTTGATGGTTATATCATTGAGTTATTGATAGTTGATGCATATTCTAATTCTATTCTTCTTTTTGACAAATATGATAGGTGCTCTGAAAGGTGATATGCTGGGTTGAATAGATTCTTATTTAATTAATTCTTCTAAAGTCTTCTTGAGTTCTTGTAACTCTGGTCCAGATAGTTAATAGATTTTTTTGAATAGTGGTTCTGCACTAGGTATTAATTTAATTTGGTGGTCAATACTTTGTTTTAGTAGTAGTCTTTCAGGTAAGTTTATAGGAAATCAATCTGCAAATTCAGTAATAAGTGGTTATAATAATATATCTAGGCTTTTGATATCGTTATTGGTTTTGATAGTGATTTTAGCAATGTCCTTTTTAGTAATAATATAGCAGTAAACTATGTTATCTTTTTTGAAGTATTAGTAGAATTTTTTAGCAGAGTAGAGTTAGATTTTATCATTTCTTGATTTGGAGATCAGTTTAATATTCTTATTTTAATAAGTAAACTCTATGGTTCTGCTTGGCTAGTCGATGTTAGGGTTCTTCTAATTCAGCTAACTTTTTCCAAATACTATACTTAGTTCGAGCATGTCTATAATCTCAAAGTTCAATATATCTTAATATAATTCAATTGAGATTGAAAGGTTCTTAGCAGTATAGGTGACTCATTGAGTTTTTCTATTAGCAACTTCTATAATCATTATTGCTTCTTATAGTAACTTGATTACTTTAAGTTAATCTGCTAACTATCAACTAATAAAGTTATATATTGCTCCACTGTTGATCAGTATATTAACTGTTTTATTCTTTATTATTCCTTTATAGAAAAAAAGTTCTGTTTTCTTTTCAAGTAAAGATAAGGTTCTATGTTCTACTTTTTCTTCTATTTCTTCTTCTTTTATTTCTTCAATAGACTATATATCTGTTGTATCATCAATTGACTAATCTATTTTCTTTTCCTTGTTTGGTAATTTTATAGCCTTATATACTTGTTTTGCTTCTTCTTCTTCTTTCACTAATTATTAGATTTGCAGTTTCTTACTTTCTTTAATACAGCTTCAGCATTTCCAAGCATTATCTGCATAGTAGATTCTGTTTCTATAAGAATAGCATCTATATAGTACTATTCCTTATACCATTTTCAGATATTATTATTTGTCCTTGGTAAGTATAGATTTCTTTTTGTCTATTGATCTAAATCCTCCTATAGTATATTTAGTTTTTAGAAGTTGTTCTACAACTTTGGCTGTTACTAAATTGTCAAGCTTAACAAATACAAATTGTACTAGCTTAGCTCCTTTAGTGACTTGATATTTGTGGTGAGCTGATAAGTTGTAAACTGTAAGTATGATTTCACCAGTATAGTCTGCATTAATAACTCCTCCTTTGATTGAGATTCCTTCTTTGATTTTTACTGCTTTTATCTAAGATGTATATATATTCTTATTGGTAGCTTTAAAGCGATTCCTGTCTTGATCAGGAAAATTGATCTAGGTGGGATTATTATAACTTTATTTGCATAGATATTATATCCTGCAGAGTTTGCTATTCCTTTAGTAGGTACTATAGTATCCAAATACTTCTTTTAGACTAGGAAGTTAGTTTTATTGTTAGCTTCTTATATTATGTATAAGTATTCATCATCTAATAATTCTTCTAATTCTTCTTCTTCATCTTTCTATCTTCTTTCTTCATCAGCCAGTTCTTGCCAAGTGCTATTGTAAGCTAGGTTACATTCTTTACCATTGATAGTAGATGAGTTATGGATGGTCTAAAGGTCTTGCAGGTAGATTTTATCCCAATATGCTCTTTAATTATATCTTTCTTATCTCTCTAGAACTTTTCTTTACCAATGTATTGATAGCTTTTCCAGAAAATATCATAAATTTCTCCAGTATTATTGGCATAAGAGTATAGGTTCTTACTATAGTAAGGTCTATTATTTATTAGTGGTATCTGTTGGTATCTTGGCTAAGGTTTTACTCTTTGATCTTTCTTTTTGGTAATGATAAAGTCTTCTACTTTAGTTTCATTTGATATAAGGTAAGTTATTGAACAGTTGCATATGTGATCTATATAATAGATATATTGATCACAAAATGAGTATCTTGTCTACACTATATTCCAATTAATAAGGGTAATTTATTCTTGTTCAGTCAACTTGTGATATCCTTGACTGTATTTTTCTTCAATTACATATAGTTGACTAATATCTCTAGGGTCTGTTTCTTCTTTAGTTGTTATGCTTTTGTACCTTTTAACTTCTTTTTTCTTTGTGATCTTTTCTCTAGAAATAGTATAAGTACTTCTATATTTGGGTATGATATATCTATATCTTCCACAGCTGAAACAGATCTTTGTTTTCTTCTAGTTATCTTTGTTTTCTTCTTTCTTGAAATTGTTTTACTATGTTAGATTGTTATTATAGTTTCCTTGTCCTCCTCTGAATCCTCCTCAGAGGTTGAATCCTTCTCGACAGTAAGTATCAGTAGTTGTTTTACTACTTGAGCTAGAGTTTGTTATGCTGATAGAATTGTATATGCTGATTTGATGACTATACTGAAACACTATTGCTTGTAGGCATATGAGCTCTCTCTCTTCTTAATATGAGTTTTCAACTACTGTAGAAGAGTCTTGAATAAGGTATCAGCTTGTACACTATAAGTAATATGATTATCATCATTATAAGGCATTCTAATAATAATGAGATTAGCATCAATTTTTGCTGCAAAAGCTTTAAAGGTTTTGGTTTCTTCAGTGTTAAATTTTGCTATAGCTAGTCATTTCTCTGCTTTAGCAATATATGTACTACTGTGGAATTTATCAATCAGTAGAGATCTAATATAAAAGTAATATATAAAAAGCATCAACAAAATACTTGTAGAAATATAACAAATAACCATACCTACCATTAGGACTATAACTGAACTCAGAGTTTATCCCCTATAATGGAGACAACCACTACAATACTACTTGTCATCAAGAACCCCTACCTTTGAATATAGAAACTCTAATCGATAAAGCAATCAGTCAATAACACTACAAAACTGACTAAGTACATGTCAAAGTCATATTGGAAGATAACAATGACATAGTATGATACTCACAAGATAATATAAACATATTCAGAACATTCAATATCTTCAAACAATATCAGGCTTACTACTAAATAGATTATGCCTTATTTACTGCTACTGATAATATGTTAGTACCTAACCTTATCAAAGCCAAGAACTAAATAGAATTAACAGACATCGAATTTAAAAGAGGAAAAAGAATATTCTACTTCTTCAAATGATAGCCATAAGCAATCAACCAGATTGAAATACTCTCACTTGGAAAATAGAACAGAATCCTTAAAGAACAACTAGACAGAATACTAGAAGTCATGAAGGAGAAATACTTTCAAGACAGTACCTACATCATCTTAGATTTCTTGAACAGAGAAGACTCAGAATCATCTAGTCAAACTGAGATAGATGAGGAATTCCCCCTTGAAGAAATATCCAAAATAGAATTATCTAATATGATAGTTCCTAAATTAGAAATACTAAATGAGGTATTGCCAAATAGGGCATTGTCAATTGAGGAATTACTCAATAAGGAAATTCTATTTTAGGAAATTCCTTTTAAAGTATTACTATATTCAGAAATGCCTTTAGTAGTATTACCTATTAAAGCATTTCCTTTTTCTATATTACTTATCTTAATATTACCTTTTTAGAAATACTTCATATAGTATTTCCTTTTATCAAATTACTATCTCTAGTAATTTCCCTTTTGATTATTATCTTTTATAGTATTGCCTTTTACTGCATTACTTATTTCAATATTTCTATTTAAAGTATTACCACTATCAGAAGTACTATCTTAGGCAGCTACCTTTACAGCAGTACTATCTGATTTTTTGTATAAATACTTCCTTAGTTTTTATTTAAATAAACTTTAGTTTAATAGTAGTATATACTTAAGATCCCTTTAAGAGCTAAAGATCTTACCTCCTTCTATATATATCAAGAGTATTAAAAAGACTATAAGTCTAAAAATCATAATTAATATTCTTATAAAGAAACAAAGTACTTTCAATACCTTAGAAACCTTGTAACATACTCAGAGATTTCTAAGTCTAATACAAATTAGTATTATCAGATACTTCCTCACAGGTAGTTTAGAAGAAATCCCCTTATAACTTGGTAGCAGTGGTAATGAAAAACTATTATAATAATCAGAAATATATTACTAATATTTTTACAAAGACCTAGAATTATCAATTCCTTTTAGACATGACTGATGTACTTAGAGTGTTACTAAAAACACCACATACATCTCACTTCTAACAGTCAGAGAGACTATATATATTACAGAATCCTTTAAGTGGACACAATATTAGCAACTGCTATGAAGTACTAATTCAAAAACCATAGCTCGTTTACAAGGCAAAATATATCTTGAACTCTATAACAAACTTTTAGAAGAATTTGAAAACTCTCTTAGAACTGAAGCCTACTTTGAAGTATTTCAAGATTTTCTCTATAAGAACATCAAAGGAGATCATAATATTGTTTTAATCACATGAGCAGAATATCATTTTACCAACCTTACATCTATCATATAAGGATATAATAATTGACAAATTATCAAAGAGTAAATTACCAACTCACCATTCGATTACTTATCACACTGAGGTACTGTTTACTACCAAATTACAAATAGATTATTTGAGAAATTAGTAGTAGAAGATCTTATACAATTTGCCAAAACAACACTATTGAGATCAACTATACCTATCACACCACTATCTATCGAGAAATCTATTAACCTTATAATATCTATATTCTAACATATATCTAGACTAAGTAGATTACTATTTCAAGAAGCAACTGATATAAGTGAACTATATGAACCTGATACAATCATCTATTATGATGCAGATACTGCCTTTATTGAAGATACTGATACAACTGTTTAAAGAATTACTCTCGAAGCTGACATACTTGAGAAATTAGAAAACCTTGACTTAGAAAACAAAATATTTAATCACGAAGTAAGAGAATATATCCAACACATAAATAGAGGAGAAGACGAACTTCCTACATCACCACTACCTATACCAACTATATTCACTAACATAATGGCTGATGCTGCAATTGCTACATTAACTGCACAAGTAGTAGCCTTAACTACACTTATAGAACAAGTAGTATAACTTAGCCAAATAACCAAAGCAGTCAACTTACAACTCTTTAATAGAGTAGCCAAAGAGGTTGCTATATTTATATCAGCTATTGAAGCCAATTACAATACCAACAGCTGGAATAACAATTGAGTACTAGACAATAGACTTACTAACAACATCAATCATATATCTGAACAAGTATATACCAAGTCATATATACAAGTCAATAAAATTGCTGGATTTCTTAGAAAATCAGCAGTAATCTGGTAGTAAAATCTACCTAGAAAACCTTTGACCTAGCAAGATACAACTTTGGTAGCTGCTCAAGTAGCTAGTATAGCTCAATTAGAATACCTAAATATCCCTATATAACAAGGCCTTAGATCTCTACTGATCAACAAATTCCACAGTAATCTTAAGTGTGCACTGCTATTGAACTGAAGTTTATTAAATAAAGAATTGAGAAATATTTATATAAAATTCTCAAGATGCTATATGGGTAGCTGCCCAGATTACTACTCAGAATATTGATTACTTAATTTAGAAGTTAAATAATGTATTAATGAAATCTATATTATAGATGTCAGTAGTGTCTATGATGTCGACAGTATCTATGATATCAGTAGTGCCTACAATGTTGGCAGTACCTACGATTTTGGTAGTGTCTATGATGTTGGCAGTACCTACAATATCAGTAGTACTTACTTCTTCTTTTATATCTGATCCTGATAAGGAAGTGTTGATTTCTTTTTCCAGATAGTTGTTATCTATTGGGTAATTTTCTAAGAGGTAAAGTAACAAGGTTTCTTTCTCTTCATTTCATAGGTATTCCCATTGACATGGGCTTAGGCTACCAAGGTGTTTTAATGCAGAAGGCCAATATTAGAATACCTTAAAAGTTCTTTTAGCTATACACCTTTCCTAATGGTTTAATCCTAGAATTTTAGCAGATTCTTGTTCTGTTGTTTCTTGATGGTTCTCTTATCTTAACTGTAAAGTGGTGTTGTGAAATTGGTAGATATTAATATTTCTTTTTGCAAGTTCTACTATATCGATAGTGTTCTCTTGAGTTACTCTAGTATATAGTAGTACTGGTTTATTATGTCAGTTGATAACTGTATTCTCCACTATGTTCTTGATCTATTCATAGTTTGGTTAAAGTAGAGTTGAACATCTAGCAGTATTTCTTTATTATGGTTGGGTCTGATAAGGCTCTTGAGTCTTTTAGTTCTGGTGGCTGATAGCAGGCATAGTTATTTATTATATTTCTACAAGTGTTTTTTTTGATGCTTTTTATATATTACTCTTATATATGAGCAGTAGTGTTTTAGTATAGTCATCAAATCATGTATAATTCTATTAGCATAACAAACCTGAATAGAAAACAAGAACTATAACTCTAGCTTAAGCAGCAAACTAACTACTGATACTTACTATTGAGGATTTAACCCCCGAGGAGGATTTAGAAGAGGATGAGGAAACTACAATAATAATTTGATATAGTGAAACAATTTTAAGAAGGATGAAAATAAGGATAACTAGAAGAAAACAAAGACCTACTTTAACTGTGGAAGATATGGATATATTGTACCTAAATATAGAAGTACCTATACTATTTCTAGAGAAAAGATTATAAAGAAAGAAGAAATCAAAGGTATAAGTAAAAGCATAACAGCTAAAGAAGAAACAGATTCAAGAGATATTAGTCAACTATATGTAATTGAAGAAAAATATAGCTGAGAATACTGCAAGTTGACTGAATAAGAACAAATTACCCTCATTAATTGGAATATGGTATAGACAAGATACCCATTCTGTGATCAATATATCTATTATACAAAATATATATACAACTATTCAACAACTCACCTTATACTGGATAAAACCAAAGTAAAAGACTTTCTCATTATCAAAAAGAAAGATTGAAGGATAAAACTATAGCCAAGATACTAACAGATATCACCAATGAATAATAGATCTTACTATAGTAAGAACCTACACCCTGTTAAAATTTGATCTTCGAATGTGTGTTTGAAGTAAAGAGCGCACTGGCTAATGAAGCCAATATGCGTGTATTTATTAATGCTAATTTATGATTGGTTGATACAAAACAAAGATCGTCTAAGCCACAATTGAGTGACGTATGATCGATCGTTGATGCATCGATCATTGATAGGAGAGATATAATAAGCTAATAATTACAACACTCCCCCTGCTTGATATATCTCGATAAAA
>RBNK01000848.1:0-19884 GCA_003990785.1 Endogone sp. FLAS-F59071
CCCCCCCCCCCTCTAACACAACTCCCGGTGTCTCTGCTTGCGCGCCATGTCCATACGACGCGATGACAGACTACCCGAGTCTCTCCCCAAGGAGCTGCTCTTCGAAGAGCGCGCCCTGAGACGCTACGTCCAAGAAATCGACAACGAGGAACTGCGCACCAGCATTGACTATCACCTCACCTCTTTGCTGGACAAATACGTGAAGCTCCATATCGACGTCTACGAGGAGCTTCACCAAGTCAAGACGCAATTAGATATATACAGTACCAAATATGACGATCTAGTAGCATCAATGGCGATCCCTGGCACTAATCCCTTCGCTTACCCCGACAGAGCCCCGCTGAGCCCCCCAATGTCTATCAAACCCGACACCAACGACTACCCCTACATCGATGGCCAGCGTGAAGATGTGAACGATGTTCTATTGCAGAATATCATCGATCAACTCACCATCAGTTCGCCGTCCCGTCAACCATCAGTGAGCAAAGCGTTGCCACCGTTGCCAAACATTGATAATTTGCAGCCGCAACAACAGGCGAATGATTACTTTGTTACATTGACCTCTCAGGTACAGATTCCCGCGGAAAACCCATCAAGGACCCAACCATCATCGCCCTCCGTCGTATCAACTTACTCACAGGAGCAGGAACCCCCTCCGAACTTCCCAGCTTCCATTTTAGCGGCTCATCCGCAGCCAATATCAGTAACTCACCCGGGTGGGAGTCACTCGGGCCACTCCCGCCAGGAAGATACAGGCTCGTTATCGAGCGATTCTACAATATCCAAGCATTCGTCGGCGGGGTATGAGAAACCTACAGTATCCAAGCACTCGTCGCCGGGGTATGAGAAACCCGCCACCTACCAGGGGAATGCCCAACAGCCTCCGCCGATGCCCGAGGCTACGGCCACACTCACGGCGGGACCTCCGGTGCGACGATTATCCTACTGGTCTATGCCGGATTCTCTTAGGTCTGACAACTCTTGGCATCGAGGAAGCTGGGCGAGCGAGGATTCTGGTCGATCCAACATCCAGATGGCCCTCGACGATACAAGTTCTACGATCTCGGGATATACAGGCAACCGGCAACAGCCTCCCCCATCATCGGAGCTTTATGCATTCCCCAACGCAAATACAATGGCAGGGCAACAGAGGTCAACGGCAGAATCACCGTCACTGGAGCGACAGCAAAGGGAAAGAGATAGACAAAGGTCGTTTACCTCTCAACCGATGCAGCCTTATCGTCAAATGACTTCACCGTCACTCGAACGGCAAGTGCTATCTAGGCAATACACTCAATCTCAGTCACCACAATTACATTCACAGCCGTTACCAACGCTCGAACGCCAACAGACGAGACCGACCTCGCAGGACTCGCAGGGCTCGCAGTCCTCCTCGCCGACCACTTCGAACCCACAAACGCCACGCACCCCGACCCTGGGACCCCGAAGTATTCCACCGCCAACGCCCCCACACGAACTGCAACCTGACAACTCGCTCACCTCTCCAACAAGCGCAGGGTTCAGCCCACTTGCGCGCACTACTACAACTCGCTCTGTTGCCTCGATCGCGTCTACGTCTACGGGGATGGATCCCCAATTTTCCATATCCAACCCGCTCATCTTTAATAACCGCCGCTCGCAGCCGCTCGAGCTCGGTGGCACCATCACCCTTTGGACCGCACTAGACAGCCGCAACAACTCGGGCGAGGAGCTGTACGTCAAGCTTGTCAGCTCGAACATTAAGGACTGTTCGCCCAACATTGCCAAAGGCACTCCCAACGAGGGCACCCTACTCTACGGTTACGGCTTGATTCATGCCTCCATCATTCTTAAATCCATCTCGCTGCTTGGCGTCCTGCTGCAGGCCGGCGCCAACCCGGACGCCATGTCATTGTGCGCCCTCGATGATGACAAGGTCACGCCCCTGTACCTGGCCGCGAAACTCGAGTGGGTCGACGGGCTCAATCTTCTGGTGCAATACGGGGCGGACGTAAGGCACGCACTGGGGGCGGGCAAGTTCAAGAAGACGGCGTTTACAATCGCGGCAGAGCTCGGCAAGCTCGAGAGCCTGAGGGCGTTGATCATCGCGAGCCAGCAGGGTGGATGGGTAAACGTGCCGGATGGGAACCAGATCACACCCTTGCACTGGGCATGTTGGTGAGTCCATGTTTGATACATGAGTAGTTTTGCTTTTTTTTTTTTTTTTTTTTTTTTTTTTTTTTTTTTTTTTTTTTTTTTTTTTTTTAAAAAAAATTTTTAAATTTTTTTTTTTTTTTTTTTTTTTTTTTTTTTTTTTTTTTTTTTTTTTTTTTTTTTTTGCTGGTCGTATCATCTCCTTTTTGAAACAAAGCCTATCAATTTTATTTATTTTTTCCCCAAACAACCTGAACAATTCCCATTCAGGCATAATCACCTCGATTGCGTCCGGCTTCTTCTTGGTGAGGGACGCGCCAACGCTGAGGTACAGGACAGGGAAGGCCTAACGCCGCTACACTTTGCCGCCAAGCGCGGGCATGCCGATATTATCACGTGTCTGGTGCAGGACTTCCGGGTGAATCCCAATTTCACGTTTAACAAGAAGACAGGCACACCGCTGGACGTAGCCAAGAGGGGCGGGGCGCAGTCGTCCAAGCGGGCTGAGGACGAACTGAGAAGGTGGGGCGGCATGACGTACAAAGATATGCAGAAGTCGATAAGGGGAAGAAGGTGAAGAGGCTTTAAGGCTTTGAAAATAGGAGGGATTGAAAAGAAAAGAGATTTTTAATGTGGTAGACAGGAAGAAAATGAACGAGAATGTTTTTATTTAGGCGTAATTATAAGCGCTTTTCTGGTTTCAATATGTTTTCTTCTCAAGGGTTGCTGAAAATATCCACCACTCCTTCGTTACTTCATACACACATACATCATTTTTCAGCACCTATGATTAATATAATATTATACAATGCCTCTTGTACTATATCCGTGCGGGGTTCTTTGATAACGGATTCTCTCTGTATCCCCAGGTAACGCTGTATGGGTCTCTCTTTACATCGAAGAAACGATGAGATGAGGGGAAGTAAAAGCGACCTCTTATTGGACGAAACATGCACGTTGAACATTTAAGCGTTTTTCTCCTTTGTCAGGTGATTTGCAAAATTGGTAAAAAAAAAAAAAAAAAAAAAAAAAAAAAAAAAAAAAAAAAAAAAAGAAAATTACAGGGTTAAAAGACCAAGTCGGAAGGTTTGCACGTTCACTCCTGTCATTGTTGTCTGGCTGAAAAGTCATCATTACACTCCACGCTGCAGGAAATAAACTTTTTTTATTTTATTTTTATTTTATTTTTATTTTTATTTTTATTTTTACTTTTGTCGATATTAAATCACCTGTGGCACCCAGACTGTCACTAATACTGTCAAATTCGTAATCAACAAGAAAGAAAGGAACCTTCATCCCGAATCTCCGACAATGTTACTTTCGGGGTTTTCCCATAAAGCTACTAGAAATGCTCATTATTTTCATGGTTGTACATGTTTCATATGCCCTTATTTCATTACGGATAGAATGGACATACATATCATTCTTAATTCCGGCGTCGTCCGGATATGGACGTTTTGATGCACGATCTGCAATAACGCCGCTTGCTCTTTGCCAAGACCGGTAGTAGTTCATTATATGACAATTGACGCGCCAGAACCGAACGGGCAGGCATGAGCAAAAGGAAACTGTGGGGAGGGGGGAAATCGGATTTAGAAGAGTGTTTTGTGCATTTTAGAAAAAATATTCCAAGAACGGGAAGGTGAATTATATATCCTTGTGGCTGGCGAATAAAATGAAATGAAACCTTCTCACGAAAAATGGTATAAATACTCGCCTGCTTTCTTGAATCGGTTGATCCTCGCATACTTCCAGTGGTTCCAAGATTTGCACATTTCTCTCTTTTCCCCTTCGACAATTCCTCTCCTAACAACAATGAAGTTCGCCATCATCCCCGCGGCTCTCGCTATCGCTGCTCTCTTCACTCCGTCTGATGCAATCAGGACGAAAAAGTCGAGCTCCTGCAGCCGTGAGTACCTACAAAAAATTTTTTGTATTGTGAATATCGCACTGGAGATGGATCACCAATACTGATAAATACATCTATCCATTTATCGGCCCTGTCCTACAGAGACAACGCTCTCGTGCTCCACTAGGGTTTCCAATAATTGCTGCTCGCCCGCGTACGGTCTCGTGGTCCTCGTCCAGCAGTGGGTCCCCGGTTACGGCCCCAGCAATGCCTTCACCATGCACGGACTTTGGCCCGACACCTGGTGAGTGCTATTTTTTTTTTTTTTTTTTTTTTTTTTTTTTTTTTTTTTTTTGCTGTTCCAATCTACTAAAGGAGGCCGGGAGGGAGAGAAAAAACAACAAAGATTCAACAATTTATGATCTGCGCCTACAGCTCTGGTGGTGATGGCCCCTCGAACGGCTGCGACTCCAAACGCCAGTATAGCAGCATCCAAAGCATCCTCAAGAACTATGGCGACAAGCAGCTCTACTCTGAAATGCAGACGTACTGGCCCAGCGACGCCGGGCCGGACGACACTTTCTGGGTTCATGAATGGGGCAAGCATGGTAAGTCCTGCTACGAAGATCCCTTTCTCATCATCATCTGCATTTCACGCGCCTAGGACAACCCTCTAATTCCTTTACCATCACCCTCCAGGCACATGCGTGACGACCCTCGCTCCCACCTGCTATGGGTCTTCTTACAAGAAGTACGAGGATGTTCACGACTACTTCAAGCAGGCGCTTTCTCTCCGCTCAAAGTATGACCTGTACAAGGCCCTCTCGAAAGCCGGCATCAATCCAGGCTCCAACCCCGATGTGAGCGAGATGCACAGTGCCATCCGAAGTGCCTTTGGCGTCGACGCCGAGATTAACTGCGACAACTCGGGCACCCTCTCCGAGATATGGCTCTACTTCAAAGTCAAAGGTACCAGCACCTACGTCCTCACACACCCGCAGTCTACCGGTTCATGCAGTGGTTCCGTCAACTATCCGACCAAGTAAATGGCGAAAGAAAAGCTCACAAATATTTTGGAAGGCGCCCGGCGCGCTGGTAGCGTTGGATAGATGTTGGGCAGACGTAGAATACCGTGATGAACTATTTATGAGTGCGGATTAGACCGTGATGATCACGTTCTCTCACAAGTTCAAAGTATTTATCACATTTTTGTTATATCGTCAACGCTTCGACGTAAAAATACTGTGCGACATTAAATACTACGTATAATCACCTCAGAAAGAAGTATAATCCCGAAAGAACTTAATGTAATAATATATTTTTGCCTCATATTCTAATGGAAAGATTAGGCGATGACATCACCGAGAATTCCTGTCGCTAACTTTAGCGACCATCATTGTTATTTATCTTTTGTATTTTACTTTAATGTCGGATAAATTACCTTCACCCGCCTAAAAGACCGGGCTAAAGATTGGGTGGCTTCATCTATTGGACAATGCCAACGATGTGGCGACTATTGTTAATTATCGCTGTAAAAGAAAGGAGAATAACCAAAGAACCTGAAGCTCTCGTGCGGGGAGTTTATTACACCGTGATTACATGATGAGATTTGAGCGCTGATCTTCTGCGATAAAAGATAAAATATGCGTGAAAAACTGTTTTTTTTTTTTTTAAAAAAAAAAAAATGGTAAAAAAAATTTTTTTTTTTTTTTTTAAAAAAAAAAAGATTCCATCTTCCAAGGCGAATGTACCAATAAGAATGTTCATCTAAGCAATTAATGATGAAATGTGAATCATCAATTAAACAATAAATGATGAGAATGCAATTAAGGATAGGCTCTAATACGCAATATTTGAATATTATCCATGAGGCAGAATCACTATAGTTAATATGGTCTGTTCCACCCGAGCTGATACAAAATTATACTACTCTAAAATTTATATGATTTTGAGCCTTTTTTTTTTTTTTTTTTTTTTTTTTTTTTTTTTTTAATTTTTTTTTTTTTTTTACTTATTATTATTATTTAAAATTTTATATTTATAATACTATATATCTTTACTATTATATATATATTTTTTCAGCTTATAAAGATGTTTATTTTGTAGATAAAAAAATATTACTCAGAGGTACATATTGTAATATAAAATAAAACAAATAAATGTGGGTTCTCTACCAGCTTGTTATGATGAACAAATAAAAAAAAGTAGATGTCAAGCAAGATGACAAGGATGAGGGCACTGATTTATTTTTTGTTTCAGAGCTATTCTGAGGCTTTTGTATTCAATTAATGAGAAAACAACAATTTCAACTGCTTTTTATTGAAGCAAAATATCAAGCTATTTATACAAAATAATAAGAGAATGGTAGAACAAATAGCCAGTGGTACAAAGCACAAATACTATTGTAGAGAATAAAAGAAAGGAAAGGGAGTAGAGGATTTGAGCTCAAATATCCAAAAATACAAGAGTTAGAATAGAAAACAACATCTAGAGAGCCATGCAATCATGTAATAATTCAAGGGGTCATTTTATTCATGCATCATGCATCACTAACATGTGTAGTATAAGATACTAAGGCTCGATAAAGTTATATGATCTAGTACTCTACAATAAAGAACTGAAGTCTTGTAAATTTGTCATCACAATATTGATAATTTTTTTTAATTTTTTATAATGAAATATAACATAACTTTTACTACAATTGACTTTTCTAGCTCATACTATATAAGTATATTAACTATTTACTATTAAATAATAATATGATTTTAATAGATTTTATATAACTGAAAATTTAAAGCTATAGCTCATACTGTATAGATTATTACTATTACTATCATTCTATAGTAAATTTGCTATATTAATAATTTTCTTTTAAAGTTCTACAAGCTTATTTTCTTAAGAGACTGCAAGCTTGAAGGAGAATACTGTAAATTACTTTTGAGAGGAGATACTATAAGTTAAAGAGAGATGTTATGAATTAGCTTTTCTTAAAAACTACTATATATTTTGAGAGATAAGTAGAGTCTGAGACTAGCTAATATAGATATGACTCAGAGAGATTCCAAAGATAGCTTTAGTAATATTGAGATCCTTGAGGTACAATATAACATTCTTGTCTAAGTAAAGTCTTGAATAGTAAGCCTTTAGATTATATCTAAAACTCTTAGTATCTAAATAAATCTTAAATAAATCTAAAAGCTAAATATATATATTAATATTTAAAAGAAGTAAGGCTTATATAAAAGAGAATAGTTAACTCTAATATCTTTTATAACTATTCTCTATACTTTGGACTTTACTTCTATATATTATATAATTATACTTTTAAATAACTTAAATATTCCCTTATATTTAAATAGTTTTTTATACTTAGATAATCTTCTAGTATTCTAAACAGGTTAACTTATAATCTAACTCAAGATATTATAAACATTATTTAAAAAATTATCAAATAATTATAAAAGAGTTTAAAGCTTAATTTAATTTTTAAAATTACTTTAAAATCCTGTTTAAAGTATTAGATCTAATAGTAATATATAGATAATCTTTTAATAACTTAATAGTAATCTTATACTTAAGCTCTTCTCTGATAATAAGTGTGATAAATGTACTAAAAATCAGTTGTTTATTTATTCAAATATACTAAGTAAGAATACTTAAAGTATTAGATGTGATATCTCCCTTTGTGTATTCTTACTATAGCTATGTACTATACTCTTCAGGCTTTACTATAACTGATATTAAGATATTTCAAGACTCTGTACAAACTGATTTATTAAAGAGAAATAGAGGGGATATTTATACAAAATTGAAGGACTAAGAAAAGATAGCTTCACTACAAAAATACTATCTGATCATTGTGAATTGCTGGACAATCTAATAAAAGATAACTCAGAGATAATCTAAGAGATAATTAATGATAGATGGGATCAGGAATCATTGCTAAAAGGTTACAGAATATTCTTGAAAATCAGATAAGTTACATGTCAATCATCATATAAGTTACTTAAGTAAGTAATATTTAAATAATACTTTGATAATATACTTGTACTTTGTTATACTTGTAATAAATTATTATTCTAATAAAGTACTTCTATAGTAGTTATTAGCTTAACTCTTAAATATAAAGTTTTTTTACTTTAGGATTCTATAGTAAAGAAAATATTATTATTTACTATACTAATATAGATATATATTTAGTTATTCTTTTATTTTTAATTTTGATTCTTTTAAAAGAAACTTTAGTAAACTTATAAATATTATTAAGAATACTTAAAGTTTAAAGTTTATAAAATATTCTAAAAGTTATATAATTAAAAATTCTTAATTATTAAACAAGATATACTTTTCTTAATTTAGTATTTATTGTAACAGTTAATGTACAACTTACTTAATTTTTAAGAACTTACTATGACCTTATTTCTAATAAAATATCTTTACTTCTAATGATATGTAACTTCTAATTCTATCTATTATTAATTATCTCTTAAATCATCTCTTTAAGCTATCTTTTGTTATCTTTTATCAGATTATCCAGCAATTTATAATGATCAGATAATATTTTTATAGCAAAGCTATTTATATTTTTTCAATTTTTTTTATATAAATATTTTTTTTATTTCTCTTTAATAAAATCAGTTTGTTCAAAGTCTTGAAATATCTCAATATTAGTTATAGTAAAGCCTGAAAAAGTATAGCAAGCAACTGTTAGTAAGAATATGTAACTAGAGATATCATATTTATTATTCTAATTATTCTTACTTAGACTAATATATATATATAATATTATTGATATATTTGTCACAATAGTACTACTGGAATATATTTTTTAATTCTTTTTAATATTAAATTATCTTATTTTATAAATTATAAAAAAAAACTTATCTATTCTAGAATATAAGTAAAATAATTAAAAAGTTATTATAAATTATTATTAGATATATATATTATTAATAGTTTTATATTGTGATGGCTAACCTCTAACTTATCTGATTTCTATAAATTTAGTACTATGTATGCTTGATTTGGAGTTACTATAACTTTCTGTCCCCTTCTATTTTTAGTTAGTATTATTTCTAGTAAGCAATCTCACCACTAATAACAAACCTAGTTTTTAGTGACTGATCTCATTTTTATTAACAGAATATTATTTACAGTTATTAAGTTATACTTGTAGTGAAGTCTTTTCTTAATTGTTTTTATAGCTCTTTCAATTTATATAAATACTCTCTTTATTTTTATCTAAATAAACCAGTTTGTATAGAGTCTTAGAATATCTCAATATCAGTTATAGTAAAGCTTGAAGAGCATAGTATATTTAGCTGTAGTAAGGATATGCAAAGAGAGATATTACATTTAACATTCTAAGCATTTTCAATGAACATATAAATAAATAACTAGTTATTAGTATATTTGTCACATCTTGGTACTGACTAGTAGGAGAGTTATTGAAAAACTGACTTTTACATTCTCATTCAAGCAGGACCAAACTACCCCTTCAAGTAATAACAGCATATCTATAGTAGAAGATAGTATTATTCAAGATGGATTACTAAAGGATACCCTCACTTTTCATATAAAAAAGATCACCAAACAGCTTTAGCTCTGAAGAAAAAGAATTTATTACATCTAACCTCTCTAATGGTAACTATAGTGAAACAAGAGAATCTATCATCTCTCTTATAGTATATGATAGGTTATCATCAGATAAAGAATCAGCTATCGATTTTGATAATGACTTATAAGTATTATTTTAAAAAACATCTAATAACAAATCAGATGATAAATTAGAAATTAATATATATGAAATAATAGAAAGACTGCCAACCTTTACTGGTTATGTACCAGTTGAATTAGTAATTAAGTTCATCAAAGACTTGCAGATTTATAATACAATCTAACAGTTTACTAATATTATAAAAGTGAATATTCTAAAAGCAGTTTTACAAGAACCTGCCAAAATTACATATAATGCCATAGTACTTGCTACAGTAGCAAATGAAGAATTTAATATAGGAGTAAAAGAAGTAAATATAAAGGCTGATACCATAGTAACCTTTATCAACATCATTATATGGTTAAGAGCTATCTACCATAGGGCTGACATATAGCAAAATATAAAGAATCAGCTAGTATTAATGTATCAGAGGATGAATAAAAGTTCTCTTACCTTTTATATAAAAATCTAACATATAGTAGACTTTGTAGAATACCTGGCAGCCAACCAGGACCTCATCATTGAGTAATCTTTTATGAATAGACTTCACTGGAAAATCACCATCCAAGTATACTCCAGCTTGGTTAGACTAAACTATATATAGAAAGTTGATTATGCATAGAGATATTAGACTACACAAAATCTGAAATAAGATATAATATAGCAGATATTGCTAAACAACCTCTAAGAACCTTATACAGTATCAGCAGCTATATTTACTATCACACTAGTTACAGTTAACTGGGGAGCAGTTTTATGAAAGGACCTAGCTATGGACAACTTCATTAAATAAATAAGCAAGATAACCATATATATTTCAGACTTTAAAAGCAAATTGATACATAGTGACTGGTCCAATGATTTATAGCAAATCTGACCTCTATAACTAGATTGAATATATATCTAATTAGAAACCTAAGATGCTTTAGATATAACCAAGATGGGCATATATCCAGAGACTACACCTAGCTGAACATGAGAATATGCAGGAGATATGGAGAAAAAGGGCACTATACTTCAAGATATATGATCAAAACTAGTAGGATTGCCTGACCAGGAACTTAAGGATGGACTTAGATAAATGTTGTCACATTTGAAAAAGAAGATTTTCATAGTGAAGATAAATATATTTGAGTAGAGGCATTCCCAGCTATATAGGAAAAATGAAAACCTAGATATCTCAAGAAAGCAGGATCTCCTTATATAATGAAAACTCCATGAGTAGTATAATGAGCACAAAAGTGTGAATCTAATAGTGATAAACAAGATGAGCTCTTTGAAGAAGAAGTTAACTGTATTATCCAAGAAGATACACTAATGTCCGAGGCACCTGTAAGTGAAGGAAACAAGGAATACAAGTTATGAAAATCTAAGAAATATAGTCTAGATGTATAAAAGAAAATAGAGAATATGACAATCCCAGTCAAAATAGGACAACCTGCTAAATTTCTGATATTCTGACAGAAAATCTGAAAAGGGATAAGTGATGTATAACCTGAATATGAAGTAGTAGAGATCAATATAGTACAGCAATTAGAGAATGACAAACTATAAAATTCCTCAGTATATTCACAATATCAAATCAAAGAAATAACAATGCTATGCATTATCAATACAGGTGCTGGAGGATATATCATTAGTAAAACAATACTCGACTAACTCAGATGGTAGATTGAAGAAGCTACAACTATGATAATTGTAGTAGCAGATAGATATGTGGTAATACTACTTAGCAAAGTATATGATTACCTATCTGCTTTGGCAAACTTATCATTCTGGTATCAGCCATGGTAGTTGATACTATATTCTATAATCTTATTATTAGAAACAACTGGTTGAAAAAGATGCAAGCAGTAATTGACCTTGGTGTATACAAGATGCAAATTATTTAAAAGAATATTACTATAAAATACTTATTAACTTAGAAAGAGGAGTCTATCTACAAATGATAAAAAGTGATAATGAGGATGAATAGAAGGAATTCTTTATAATGTAAATTATATAAACTAATCAGAAGACCAAGCATCTAGAGTGAAAAAGTGAATAAGCTGCTAGATTTGATCTCTCTACTATTAAGGATATTGAACTGTAACCTAGGGAATCATGCATAGTTAGGATAGAAATCACTACAAGAATACCCTAGAGATATTATAGTTATGTAGATCAAACTAAGGAGTTCCCTTACAGTTGCTAGAATTACAATTGATACAGAGGTTATCGATACAGACTATATAGGTGAAATTAAGATTATAATTGTTAACTAATATTAATTTAATATAGCCAAACTTTATGGAGGAGATCGAGTTGTATAGCTAATAATCATACCTATTTAGATTAGCAAAGTGGTAGAGGTAACTAACCTCGAAGAAATAGCTAGAGAAAATAAAGAATTTAGATTGATTAGAGCTAATATTGTAAAAATCATAACAGATCTCAAACATATACCCAAGATGGCAAATAAGAAGGTTTATATATTTAGAGAATAACTTAGCAAAGAAGAAAAGATAGAACTGAAATCACTCATTAATAAATATTCTAATATCTTTATAATAACTTTCAAGAAGATTAACTTGAAACTACCAAAGCACTTCTATCATATTAACATTCAAGGACATCTATCAATTAAATATATACTATACTGAATACCATTTGCTTATATTGAATAGCAATAAGAAGAAATTGACAATATAGTTAAAGAAGGAATAGCAGCTGAAACAGATAGTCTATAAGGATTTCTAAATATTATTATACTAAAGAAGAGATTGAAAGCTAGAACCTTTGCTTCAAAGATGTGTACTAATTTCAGAAAGCTTAATGATATTACCAAGGGAGATACCTTCCCAATACCAAAAATTGATGATACCTTTTCAAAAATACCAATCTATACAAGCCTTTATACTACTCTCAACATAACTAGTAAATATTATCAGATAGGACTTGATAAAGAATCACAAGAGATTACCTCATTTGTAATACTATAAGATCATTGGAAATACTTATGAATACTATTTAGACTCAAGAATACTCTAGCAAGTTTTCAAAAGATAATAACTAAGATATTTGGAGATCTTATTAGGAAAATACTACTGGTTTACATTGATAACATTATGATATTTATAGTAACATTCCCAGATCACATCAAAGTACTATATAAAGTGTTCAATTGAATAAGGATAGAGGGTCTTTATTTGAAATCAAAGAAGTGTACATTTGCTACTGAAAAAGTTATAATACTTAGATATATTATTAACAAAGAAGGAATTCGAACTGATCCAGCTAAAGTAGAAGCTATCACTAAATTCAAACAACTTACAAACCAAATAGAGATACCTTTTTAAGACTAGCCTCATGTTACTGCTGATATATATAAAATTTCACAAGTCTAGCTAAACCCTTATATACAACCTTGATGAAAAGCTACAATTAGATAGAAATTGATAAAGAATAGAATAAATCAGAATAAGAGATACTTAACACATTAAAAAAAGCTTTAGCAACCACACCAGTCCTAGCAAAACCAAATTGAATAAAGCTTTTTAAGTTATATATGGATACAAGTATAATTGGAGTAAGTAAAATCCTTTTATAAGATAATACTAAAGGCCTAGAATAAGTAATTTATTATATAAGCTAAGGAATTTATAGTAAGAAGAATTATGAATTAACTAAATTGGAGTATCTTGTAGTTATATAGGCAGTCAAATAGTTTAGATATTATCTTATTAGATAATATTTCAAAGTTATTACAAACTATTTGGTACTTAAGTAGTTGTTCAATAGACTTGATCCAAGTGGAATATATATATTGGATTATAACACTTTAAGAATATGACTTTATGGTGAAATTTAGAAAAGGAAAAACAAATCAGAATGCTAATACACTTAGTAGAATACTATTATTAGATATCTAAGGTAGGGCATAACAATAAATGCAACACTATACTATAATTTAGTGATTTGATTAACAAGGAGAGAAATTAGAGAAGATATAGAGGATTGGATGAAGAATATTTTACTAACTGTAGATAGTATAAAATTCAGAACAATTTATTATATTATAAAAAGAAGGGGTACATTATTCCAATAATTTAGAAGAAGGATATATCAAATATTTTATCATTAGTATATAATCATCTATTATCTAGATATATAAGCTAGGATAATACTTTATATTAACTTAGAAATTCAACATAGTAGCTCAAAATGCAAGATGATATAACTAACTTTATACAAAACTGTAATACATGCCAAAAATAAGCAAGAGCAAAAGATATATCTCAAGCTACTTTTGCAACCATCAAGGCTAAGCTATTTTTTGTATATTGGGGTAGACATCATAGGACTCATACCAGTAACATTAATAGGAAAAAGATATATTATCTTAGTAGTTAATTTCTTTACAAAATATCTGGAGGCAATAGTAGTGAAAGATGCAGATATACAAACAGTAGCCAAGTTTTTACATACCAACATTATCTGCAGGCACAGAGTACTAAAGAAAATAACCAGTAACTGAGGCACAGAGTTTCTAAATGAACTTATCAGAGAACTCAAGTAGACTTACTATATCAAGTATATCCAAATAATATTATACCACCTATAAGGAAATAGTTAAACTAAGTGCACTAACTAGATGGTCAAGAATGTTCTAGTAAAGATTATTGATAAAGAAGTATTATGAGATCATTATCTTGATAGCATCCTTTTTACAGTCTGAACTATTTGACAGGTATCAATAAAGTTCAGCCCCTTTGAACTTGTGTATAGGAGATTACTACACCTAGAGTTTCACTATCTGAAAAAAGATATTGGAATGTACAATAATCATTTATGAACTTACATTATATAAGATATTAGCAGACTACAATTGATTTAAAAGAAGACATCTGTATTTATTGACAAGGCATAGGAGAGACAGCAGATCAACTAAAATAAAAAAGTAAATACAACCCCTTACATATTGGAGATCAAGTCTTTATATATCAGAATATAGTAAAATCATCTTGGCTAGCTAAATTATAACTAAAATAGAAAGGATTATACTATATATAAGCTATAAAAGAAAGTATAATTTGGCTTAGAAGACTCAATGGTTCCATCCTCTCTACTTCTGTTCATTGAAGCAAGATTAAAACCTATTATATCTAACTGATATAATTATCAGAAGAATATAGAAAAAGCAATCAAGGAAGCACTAAAGAGAGAACTAGACTTAATCGATCTAGTTCTTCTAGATGAAGAGGAAGATCCCAAAAGACTCCTCATTCTGACTTGGTAGTATTATGAATAGTTGTGCAATCAAAGTCAAGTTACTAATATTATGATTAGGTTTCATTAGGGATGTGCTTGCTACCTTTAACATCATTTACAGAAATAGAAGATGCTATTATTAAAGTTCGAAAAGAATATAGCTAATAGAACTTATGTACTCTTTCTTAGATATAAATAGATTTTAGCTAGGTTCTATAGGAAGACCATCAATATTGCCAAACTTACTTATACAGAGATTGCTCAAATCTGCCAAGCTGTTGAAAATGAGATCATCTTACTTTTATCTAGTCTTGAGGATAAGCCTTTTCTAGTTAAGCCCCCAGATATAATGGCTAACTCCCAACTTGCTTAATTTTTATGAATTCGATATTATACTTGATTTGGAGTTACTACAACTTTCTATCTCCTTCTATTTTTAGTTAGTGTTATTTCTAGCAAGCAATCTTACTATTAGTGATAAATCTAGTTTTTAGCAACCAATCTCATTTTTATTAATAGAATATTATTTATAGTTATTAAGTCATACTTGTAGCAAAGTCTTTTCTTAATTGTTTTTATAGCTCTTTCAATTTGTATAAATATTCTCTCTATTTCTATTTAAATAAATCAGTTTGCACAGAGTCTTGGAATATCTCAATATCAGTCATAGTAAAGCCTGAAGAGTATAGTACATTTAGCTATAGTAAGGATATGTAAAGGAAGATATCATATCCAACATTCTGAGTATTCTCAATAAATGCATAAATGAACAACTAGTTATTAGTATATTTGTCACAATATAAAGTTAAAATAATAATACTTTTTTAAAATATAGAAAGAGAACTAAAAGATTTAGTATATTTTAGATATAATAGAGATTTTATTATAAATAGTAGATATGATAAGTAGTGGTTAATATAGAAAGCCTAAGAGTAATATAAGATAGTTATAAGTAGTACTCCTAGTTTAAATCAGTTACATAACAGTCATATAATCTGGAAATTATTAATTAGCTAGATTTGAAAAATTAAGCCTTCTGATTAGAGGATTCAAAGTTTAACTTAGTTTAATTTGATTCTATAAGAATAATAATATAAAATAGCTGAACTTAAAAATTGGAATAATAAGGGTCTTCAATATTGGCAAAAATTAAAAATCAAATCTAATTGTAACTAGAATTAAAAGTTGTGATAATTGAGTACTCTTAGTAAAAAAAATCTTAATAGAAAATTATTTCTTTATACTATATATACTATAATGCACTATTATACCTAATAAAATAGAATGAAAGTATATTTTAGAAGATCTGGAATATATAATATTAATCAAACAGGCTACTAGAGCTGATTTAGATATTGAAATAAGAGAAATAAAGCTTTTGGTCAACAATGACTCTGATAATTGTGAGAACAGTAATGAGAAAGATCTCTTGTATGAAGCTTTTAAAGATAGTAAGGATGATCTTTTAGAATAAGCATATGTACAAGTTACAAGCTCCTACTATCTCAACTGTAGATCTACTATTATATAAGCTCCCTAATACCTTAACTAGTTATTAAATAAACTAAATAACTATAGATTTAAATAGGAAGTCAAAATGATAAGGGGCTGCTTTTATCAATTAGTAGAACTAATCTATGGATATTCTATATATATAATAAAGAAAGTACTATAACATTCTGTTAAGCTATAGTTATTGGTAGCATTGAAATATTTTGGATACTTTAGAAATAGAGCTTCTATTAAAATAATTATCTGCCATTTCACTATCTCAAGTATTTCAAATTTATTTATCATTTCTTTCAATTCTTTGTTTTTTACTTATTTATTATTAATAGTTTGATTATTGTTAATAGAGAATATAGTCAAATTATATACTAATAGAGCTATTGTTATAATAATATCTCTAGAGAAAGAATTTATTACTTGGCTAAATACTTCAGAATAGTAAGAGATTTCTTATCAAATTAAAGCTGCTAGTAGATTCTTATTTTATATTGGATTTATTAATAGTATCCTTTTTTCTTTGGAAAAGAAGCTAAGCAAAGATAGTAAGAATTATTATAGCTGGAAGAAGAAGTATAGTTTGGTAGGGTTAATTGTTTATAATAATTAAAAATATATTAAGCATATTTATATAGATTGGCTAGGCTATGCTCATGATACTTGCATTTTCAAGAATAGTTATTTAGCTCTTAATACTCAACAGTTCTTTATAGATGACTAATATCTTTTTGCTAACTCTATCTATATACCATCTTCTACTATTATCCTATGCTTTAAGAAGCTTCCAAACCAAGAGCTATCAGTAGATAAAAACTGCTTTAACAAAAAGTCTCTTATATTATGGTAGACTAAAATATATTAATAGTGAAATACTGAGAATTGAGCAAGTGTAGAAAATACATTTCAGGGGTCTTAGTGGTTTATATAGTAGTATCTTAAGAAGGTTATATATCTATTATAAGTATTAACTAGTAAGAATAAGTGTAATCAATTGAATAAAATATATATCTTGTTAGAAACTCAAAAATATTCCAATTACTCACTCCTTGAGTAAGACTTTAGTATCTCTTAGGTTGTCTGTTATAAGCTTCCTTAGCTTGTTGTAGTCTAAATTTTATTAATAATTATAAGAGAGGTATTTATATAAATTAAAAGAAGTGCTATATGGATGGCTATCTAAAACTCTTGATACCATTGATTGGTTAAGATAAAAGAAAATACTATATTAGATTATAATATAATTATATATCTCAATAATACTAAAGGTCTTAGTAATGCTAAAGGTCTTAGTAATGCTAAAGGTCTTAATAATGCTAAAGATCTTAGTAATGTTAAAGATCATATGACTATAATCTTATATAATCAAAATTAGTGTCATTACTAAATATTCTATCACATCTCTTTTCTTTTTCTGAGTTAAATTTTAAGGTACAGTTCTAACTTAGAGAAATCTCTTTGTAACTGTTTCACCTCTTTCTCTAACTTCTTTATATTGTTCTATATAAGTTGATATAGTTGGGATATACTGTACCAGAAATAGTTTAAAGCACTAGGCTTATACTTGAATAGTTAATAGATTCATTCAGCTATCCTGGTAGTATAGAAAGGAAGTACTTCTTTGAGGGCTCATTGGCAAACCTCCCTATCCTTCTAGTTCCAGATATGTTCAACTTCTTCTTTCTAGAGTTATATAATTTGATAATACTCTTTCTATTCACTGATTTGCATCAAGTGTTGTCTCCTTTGAATATTATATATAATTGTTCAGGTCTTTTACAAGGTTAATCCTTCCATCTTCTCAAGATCCTCCAGAGATTTTATATATCAGTATTCCTTGATCAGGCTGACTCGGACTTTATAGAAGTTGTTTTAGTGAGGTATAATATTTCTTGAGGCAGTTTCAGTGAACAGTGTAGGGTAGAATCATTTCTGTCATTTTTTATAACTGATATATTGTTCTTTTTATACTTATGATATAGTATGATCCTTCCTATTTTAGATCTAATTTTACTAACTATGATGACTCTACTATATTCTGGTATAGTAAGACTTAGTTACTGATCTTCAACTTTTCAGTCTCCTTCCTTATTATAATTCTTCTTTTGGTAATCTTATACAATAACAATGAATTCTCTTACCTTATTTTAGACATTATATAATTCTTAAATTTCCTTTATCACATAGTGTTCTATTTACACTTTCCAGGGGGTGTAGCTGAGTTCTAGGGTAGTCATCACTTAGTCTACTAGCTGATGAGCTTTTCTTCTGTAAATAAGCTCAAAAGGAGTAAACTTTGTTGTCTCTTGTTTCATTGTCTGTAGTATAAATAAGATGAAAGATAGGTACAAGTCCCAATTTCCTCCTTGTAATTGTACTACTTTAGCAGTCATATTCTTAATAGTTTGATTCATCTATTCAATAAGTCTATTTCCTTGGGGATGGTAGGCAGTAGTCTTTATCTAGCAGATCCCGAAGTGTTGCATCAATATTTATATAAATTCATTAATAAATTCAGTTCCTTAATCAGAAGTCATTTCATAAGGTATTCTATGGTAGTAGATAATATCTTCATAGATAAAAGGTGTAATGTTAAGAGCATCTGCAAGGGGTAAGGCTCTTGCTTCGAAGTACTTGGTTAGATAATCTACTGCTACTACAATATATCAGTTTCCTTTAAGTATTCTTAGTAGCAGTTCAACAATGTCTATTCTAATATATTTGAAGGGTCCTTCAGGTACAATCAGTTGTAAGACCTCAACTTTCTTTCCTTAGCATCTTTTCTGGCAAGTATCGCATCTTTTGATATATTCTCTAATATCTTCATACATGTTCTTCCAATAATATTTTTCTGATAATTGCTGATATATATTATCTATACCCATATATCCTGCAAGCTGATGATCATGGGAGGCCTGAAGTACTATTTGCTTTTTGTGTTCAGGAATTACAAGTTATATCTATTCTTTATGTTATTGGTAAAGTATATTATCCTTAATAAAATAGTTGAGTACCATTATCTGTATAAGCTATTGATCATTTTTGTTTATCATCTTAGTAAAGGTTAGGTTACTGAGATAATCCAAATATCTGTTGTAGAGTTTAGTATCTATTGGATAGGTATATTCTTTTTGATTCAGAGCATAACTTGTTCACCTTATTGCTAGCAGTTGTACTCAAAATGTTAGAATGTTGCCTGCTAGCCTTAGTAGTGGTAGCCTTGGTAGCCTCAATAGAATTTATAAAATGACTACACTATTATAAAATAGCTATACTATTATAAAATGACTACACTGTCTTTGAAGGTTTGCACACTCCTTCACATAAAAACAATTCTAGGTATTGGCTTGTTTTAAGATAGAAAATGATACCATCCTGGTCTGTTTCAGTTTCAATTGCTATTGAATATATATACCATTGTTAATATATAGGA
>RBNK01000849.1:0-19859 GCA_003990785.1 Endogone sp. FLAS-F59071
CTTTGCGTGTTCACACCCGGCGCATATTTCGATTTGTCCGGTCAACAGCCGCACATCTCCGAGCCCTGTGATAAATTTGTTGATTGATTGCAGAGTATTTCGGCCCGGATGGCCTAGTCGGTGATGCTATAATATATAGTCATCGATCTTGGAATCGGCGATGTTTGCAATCTTGGAATCGGCTATGTTGGAATCGGCGATGCTTGCTTCTAGCTCTAGCTCTGATGTCAATAAATGAAATAGGTCGCCATCGGCTTGTCCGATTTTAATTTCTTCGTGATCCGCGCCGATTTTAATTACTGATCCGTCACTCTTGAAGGTTATGTCATTTCTGTCACGTGTCAACGCCCGCACAGATATTAAATTTCTGGCGATCTCCGGTACATATAAGACGTCCCGTAATTTCAGCTCGTCGTCGAGCTCAATTGTCCCAATGTGCGTCACGTGTAATTTCTCATTCCCTGCATACGTGACCAAGCCGTCATGCTCAGCCACCATCTCGAAAAGCTCCAATTGGTTGAACATATGTTGCGTGGCACCTGAATCGATGATAGCGCTGATCGCCAGATTTGCTTCGGCTCTCGGTTTAGTCTTTTCTTTTCTGTTTTTACCCAATCGTTGAATTTGTTGCATTGAAATATTCCGTGTTCTCCCTCACAGATGTAACATTTCTGAGGGTGTCCTTGAAAATTCCCGCTTCGATTGGCTCCGCGATCACCACCTCGGTCGCTTCTGTCATTATGACCTCCTCGATTGTTTCCGTTTTCATTGTTGTAGCCTCGGCTTCATCCGGCGTGTCTGCCTCGGTTGTCGCGACCGCCGCCTCGATAGCCGCCTCGGTCGCCGCCTCGGTCGCCGCCTCGGTAGCCACCTTGGTAGCCGCCTCGGTCTGTCGCGTGGGCTTCGTCGCGCCTTTGTTTGTTATCCAGGTCGAACCTGATGTATGCGAGTTGTAGAGCCTCCAGCATTGTCGGCATATTCTCCCGCGCAAGTATTAATTCCCGGTACCTGGGGCTTAGACCCCAGAGATATTGCGGTATAGCTTCTGTGTCGGTCATATCTTCGATTTGCACCATGATCCGGTTGAATGCGTCATTATAATCTTCGATCGATCCTTTTTGCTTCATCATCGCAAGCTTATCGCGCATTCATAACAATTGTTCCATTGGTGCATATTTTTGCGTCATAGCTTCTTTAAGGTTATCCTATGAATCAAATTCTCCCGATGTGTTCACGTGCCTCCATAACCACATTCTAGCATTGCCTGTAATTTTGCTGATCGCTGCGTTGACTTCCTCCTTTTGTACTGAAAGATTGGCACTGGTGATAAATTGCTCTATGGCATCAAAGTAATTGAACAATCTGGGTGCGCCACCTGATCCATCGAATTTGTTGATCGATCTCAGGTACTCCTTCGCCAGATTGTTAAGCTTTGTTGATGTTGTTGGTGATAGTGATAGTTGTGGCATATTGCCTTCTGTAGCTGCGTTCTGATTGGTTGGCATACTAGGTGATGTGATTGTTTTGTCGATTTTTGCCATCAATTCGCCCATTAGAGTTGCAAGCGTGTCTAATTTATCTTTCTGATTTCTGATCGTTGTAGCCATCTGTTCCTGTCGATCGAGGCTAAATGCAATATTGCTCTGATGGTTTCTATCTAATCCTTCGTCGTCATCGTCAGGGGGTTGATATCTGTTGTCTGTTTTTGATTTAGATCGCAATCTTGTCGATCTTGTTGCTGATGACGATGATGCATATAGGTTGTCCATTTCGTCGTGTCGCGTTGTTGAGTGCTACGTCGTTACGTGTTGTTTATCGCATTGCTTTATTGCAGTGTCGTTTGTCACATTGTTTATCGCTTTGTTTGACGTGTTGTTTACGATTTTAAATAAACACTTACAGTAATCGCAGTTGTAATTGCGTAGATGATTGCGTAGATCTCAGGTTGTCGAGCTGCAATTCGAGTGGCTCGGGGCTCATAACCTGTTGAAATTTGATCTTCGAATGTGTGTTTGGAGTAAAGAGCGCACTGGCTAATGAAGCCAATATGCGTGTATTTATTAATGCTAAATTATGATTGGTCAATACAAACAAAGATCATCTAAGCCACAATTGAGTGACATATGATCGATCATTGATG
Source organism: Endogone sp. FLAS-F59071 (assembly GCA_003990785.1). NCBI lineage: Eukaryota > Fungi > Mucoromycota > Endogonomycetes > Endogonales > Endogonaceae > Endogone > Endogone sp. FLAS-F59071. Next base: position 2,141 of record RBNK01000849.1, read on the forward strand.
TATCGATCATTGATAGAAGAGATATAATAAGCTAATAATTACAACAATTGGCAGTGCCTTTGATGTTAGTAGTACCTTTGATATCGGTAGTGCCTTTAATGTTGGCAATGCCTTTGATGTCGGTGGTATCTTTAATGTTAATGGTGCCTTCAATGTTGGCAGTGCCTTTGATGTTGATAGTACCTTCGATATTGGTAGTACCTTTGATGTTAGCAGTATCTTTGTCTTCTTCTATATCTAATCCTGATAAGGAAGTATTGATTTCTTCTTTCAGATTTAAGTAACTAGAATGTTCTAAATAGTGTTGCAGCATAGTAATAGTTATTTGTAATATCTAATAATATCACTCTTACAACTCTTCCCCTCTTGGAAAAATAGCAACCATACTATTTATATAAGAAATTTATCTAATGTTCCATAAGTTGTATTTCTTATATAATGTTGATTCTATTCAATTTGATATAGTGATTGTCAAAGTATCTTTGCAAGTAGTTATCTAAGTATTTTATAACTGTTATTTTGATTGCTAGTAATTTGTTTTATCAGTGATTATTCATTAATTTCTATCTCAGCTTTTGTTGTTATATTGGCTGATGCTTATTACTTTAGAGTATTTCTATCAATACTAATTCAGTAATCTACATCTCCAACGAATGATTTATATTATCTTCTCAAGGTTATTTATATTAATATATCTTTATGAAGTCTATTTGCAAAGTTTGCCTGCTTTTGAAGTCTATTTACACCTCTCATTGTTGTGATCATCTTTATTCCTCCTCAATATTGTAGTTTTCTTGCTGATTTGTATAGATGTTTGGTATTACTTTAAGTATATCACAAGTACTCTAAAAGAATTTAGGCCTTAATAAAATATTTATAGTATATGTTCCTTAAATATCGATTATATTGCAATTGTGATGATGCTAAATGTTTATTGTACTAAGTGTTGTTATTGCTACCAAAGTTATAGCTTGCTATGTCAAAAGGTTTTCTAGGCAGTTAAAGGACAGTTTTTTGTTACTGCTGCTACTAAGTTGTAAGAGGTTGATAGTGTTTCATAACTCACTGCTACCAAGTTGTTAGGGATTGATGGTGTTTTGTAACCTGCTGCTACCAAGTTATTAGGAGGTTCCTTGGAACCACTTGTAAGGAAGTGTCTAATAATACTAATCTATGTTAGACTTAGGAATCTCTGAGTATGTCACAAGGTTTCTAAGGTATTGAAAGTACTTTGTTTCTTTATAAGATTGTTAATTTCTAGATTCTTAAAGTTTTAGCACTTTTCTTGAAGATTGTAAAGGGGGTGAGATCTTAAGCTCTTAAAAGGTCTTTGAGTGTGCATAGCTTTAGAAGTCATTTCAGAAGATTGCAAGAATAGTGTAGAACTTCAATTTAATGAGTTTGCAACTATCTGCATTATGCAAAGCCTCTTAAGGTTCTGGCTTCTATAGAGAGTTGTATAAGGTCAATGTATTGTATAAGGGATTGTTAAGTAGATTGATAAGATTGATAAAACTAATTGCTTTATTACTCTTGAACTGAAGTTTATTGAATAAAGAATTGAAAGATATTTATATAAAATTCTCGAGGTGCTATAGGTAGCTGCCCAGGTTACTACTCAGAATATTAGTTACTAATTTAGAAGTTAAATAATATGTTAATGATGTCTGTAGTATAGGTATTGGCAGTGCCTACAATATCGGCAGTACTTTTGATGTCAGTGGTATCTTTGATATCAGTGGTACCTTTGATGTCAGTGATGCTTTCAATATCAGTAGTACCTTCAATATCAGCAGTGCCTTCAATGTTAGCAGTGCCTTCGATGTCAGCAGTATCTTTGATGTCAGTAGTGCCTTCGATATCGGTGGTACCTTTGATGTTAGCAGTGCCTTTGTCTTTTTCTATATCCAATCCTGATAAGAAAGTATTAATTTCTTCTTTTGGATTTAAGTAACTAGAATGTTCTAAGTAGTACTGCAGTACAGTAATGGTTATTTGTAATATTTAATAATATCACTCTTACATACTCAACATATAGCTTAATCTAATATAGAACCTGATAATTTAGAAGTAAATAATTCTAATATTTCTGATAAAGAGTTAAGTAATAATGATGATGAACTTATTTTGGAGAAGAGGATAATAGTTGAAATTGATAATCACCTTACTAATTAAAAGGGTAAAAAGATTATTAGTATTGAAGAAAGAGCTAAGCTTCAAGCTGTTCTTCAGTATTTATATCTTTATCAAACTGGTATAAAGAAGGACTATACAAGTCTGCAAGTTGTAATTGCTAGTGGCAAAACTTCATTTTGGGCTTATTATCTCATTTGCTAGACTAAAGAGTAGAAAGCTAATAGATGAATTATATTATTATACAGAGGAAAGCATCCAAAGATAAAGAACTTACTGGCTGATAGTAACTTATATTTGAATATAAGTTCTTGGCTATATAACAACCACAAGTTTGATATGACTCCTCAAATACTTTAAAAATATATCATCAGAATGTTCTTCCTACTCTTGGTATTTCAAATAAAAGAAAATGTATCAGTGAAAAGACTATAACTTAATGATTTAAAGCTCTAGGATGGGTTCAATCAGAGATTAAAAAAGAGATCTACTTTGATAGCTATGAACAAGAAGATGTTGTTGAATATTACTAAAATTTTCTAGAGCAGATGAAGAATTATGAGAGGTATATAATCTATGCAAAGAGCTCTGCAGTTTTGGAAGTTTCAGCTATCTCAAATCTATTATCAAGCCTGCTTGCTAAATCAATTGTTGAGCTAAATCAATCTATTATTAAGACAAATTTATTACTAGCCAAATCTATTATTAAGCCAAATTCATTATCAAGCCTTAAGGCAGATTTAATAACTTTGATAGCTTTTAATCTTGAAATACCTACTATCTCTAACTTATATAATAATGAATATCTACTGATCTTCTATACTTATAATGAAAGTATTTTTTACTTTAATGATTCTCAATATATAATTTGGCATCCAAATAGAGAAATACCACTATACAAAAAAGGTAAAGGATAGTCTATTATAGTTAGTAATTTTATTTCAGAAGTTGATAAACTATTGAAATATATTAATATAGATAATATAGTATTGATAGTTAGAGAGATTATCTCTTTTGGCAAGAATCATAATAGATATTGAACTAATATAGATATTGCTAAACAATTCTAGAAAGCTATTAGAATTTATCAGAAAAAGTTTCCTAACTATAATACTTTATAGGTATTTGATAACTTATCAAACCATAGATACTTTACTGATAATGCTTTACAAGTTAATAATATGAATCTTCATCTAGGTAGAAAGCAAGCACTATTGAAAGATACTTATTTTAATAGTAAAAAACAAACAATAATCTTTTCTAATAACTATCCTAATGAAATAATAAGAGAACAGGCTAAAGATATAAAACAAGTTCTAGTAAAAAAAGAACTTTGGCAAGAAGGTCTTTTAAAAACTTGTGAAAAATACAAAGTGTTAAAATTTGATCTTCGAATGTGTGTTTGGAGTAAAGAGCGCACTGGCTTATGAAGCCAATATGCGTGTATTTATTAATGCTAAAATATGATTGGTCGATACAAGCAAAGATCGTCTAAGCCACAATTGAGTGACATACAATCGATCATTGATGGGAGAGAGATATAATAAGCTAATAATTTCAACACTCCCCCTGCTTGACATATCTCGATAAAAATAAATAAATAAAAAATAAAAGAATAAAAATAAAATGTTCAACTGTACATCACGAATGGCATCCATGAAGTACATTTACTGCAAATAACTATATGTAAAATACTACTTGAGTGATAAGAATGACATGATAAAGAACATAAAAGTTTTTTTTTTAAAAAAAAGGTTAGTTATGTAAGCCTATTTTTGTGATCAACATTTCAAGTCTGGGTCACGCAAGTGGCTTGGTCAATGCATCAGCGATCATTTCATCTATCACCATGTAAACGATATCTATCACCTTTGATTCAACTTTCTCTCGAATAAAGTGGTGCTGAATATCGATATGCTTTGATCGAGCATGATTAATTGGGTTTTTGGTGAGGGCGATTGCTGATTGGTTGTCTTCAAATAAAGTTGTCGCACAATTCTGCAAATATCCTAGCTCATCCAATAGGGTGCATAGCCAAATAGCTTCTTTCGTCACATGTGCTAATGCTATATATTCTGCCTCAGTTGTTGATAGGGCAATGGTTGGTTGGCATTTGCTTGACCAGCTGATGGCTCCTCCTGATAGGTTAAAAATATAGCCTGTGGTTGATCGTCATGTATTAATGTCTCCTCCCCAGTTGGCATCACTGAAATCGATCAGTCTTAGGTCCTGATTGTGTCTAAGGCACAGCTTATAATTGGCTGTTCCTTTAATATATCTTAATAATCGTTTGAAAGCATGGTGATGTTCTTGCATTGGATTGGCTGAAAATTAACTGATGATGCTAACAGCAGCAGCCAGATCAGATCTCATCCCGATCATCAGGTATATTATGCTACCAATCATTTGTCTGAATAGACTTTGGTCTGTGGATTTTCCCCCTTCAGCTTTGAGTTGAATGGATGGATCAAGGGGTGTACTGATTGGCTTAGCATCCATCATGTTAAACCTTATAATGATTTGATTGACAAAGTGACTTTGATCAATTGTGATTGTGTGTGTTTTTCGATCACGCATGACTCAAATACCCAGAAAATGTTTAATTTCGCTGCAGTCTGCCATATCAAATGCATTGCTAAGCTCTGCCTTGAATTTGTTCATCGTTTCCATTGAATCAGCCAGAATTAGTAGATCATCGACATATATGGCAATAATTATCAGCGATTGATCATCTTGTCTTCTTCTTAGATAAATGCTGTGATCTGATTGTAGTCTTATAAAATTTGATTGGCTGAGGTAGTTGTTGATCTTCTGATTCCACATACGAGGTAATTGCTTTAGTCCATACAATGATCAATTGAGCTTACACACAGCTCTCGGTGACAGCTCTGATTGGTCAATTCCTTCAGGTACCATCATGTAGATCTCTTCATTAAGATCACCATTCAGGAACGCAGTTTTTACATCTATTTGGTGAATTTCTAAGTTTAGGGTTGCACCAATTGATAAAAGTGTCCTGATTGATGTGAATTTCGCCACAGGAGCAAATGTTTCATCGTAATCAATTCCTTGCTGTTGTGAATATCCCTTGGCAACTAGTCTCGCCTTATACCTGGCAACTGATCCATCAGTGTTGAGCTTCTTTTTAAATACCCATCTATATCTAATCGGCTTGCGTCCCACAGGCACCTCAGGTACAATCGTCCACGTATCATTATTCTTAAGTGATTTAAGCTCTTGATTGATCGCTTCCTCCCAAAGCTTTGCATCAGGCAGGGAAATTGCTTCCTTGTAGGTTATTGGGTCATCAGTCGATTCAATTAAATTAGCTTCTGGCATGCGATTCTCCCAAATTTGTAGAGCTTCAGTGTCTATCAATTGTTTGATTGGCTCCCAAGTGTTGTCATCATCATCGTCATAGCCTAGTCATTTAACCAGATATTGCCTTTTTTCATCAATCTTGCGTTTGCTTCAATGACATATTCTTGATCTTCTGGGTTGACGATTGTTGGAGATTTTAATATAATAGATTCATCAAATGTGACATCGCGGCTGATCTCTATCTTCCTATTGGTTGGATCCCAGAGCCTATATACCTTCTTTTTATCATGATAGCCAATCATTTTAAGCTTTTTAGATTGGGGCACCAGTTTTGACCTTTTTCCTTTGCGAATATGCATGTATGCGTCAGCCCATATGATACGTAAGTTACTGATATCAGGCTTGTGACCATGCCATAATTCAAATGGTGAAGCACTCTCCTTATTGGCTCACGTTGGCAATCGGTTGCGTAAATATGTAGCACTTGCGGCAAGTTCCACCTAAAGTTCGTCAGGTATGTCGGCAGTGATTTTAATGGCCCGGATCGACTCTATCAATGTCCGGTTATATTGTTTGGTGACACCATTTTGTTGCGGCATGTCCGGCGTCGTCATTTCATAATGAATTCTGTTTTTGATTAAAAATTCGCGCATCTCGGTATTTACATACTCTCCTCCTCCATCGAACTGGAGAATCTTCAGTTTTCAGCTCGATTGCATTTCGGCGAATATCTTGAATGCCCGGAATCGATCAAATGTATCACTTTTGTTATCAATAAAATATGTTGTGATGTAGCAAGTGGCATCATCGATGAATGTTAATATATATTTCGCTCCATTGACTGATGGCGTGGGCATCGGCCTGCACAGATCTGAGTACACCCTTCCGATAGGCTCCATCGATCGATTTTTCGCGTATCCGAAAGACTTGCGGTGCGACTTTGCATGTTCATACCCAGCTCATATTTCAATTTGTCTGGTTGACAGCCGCACATCTCTGAGCCCTGTGACAAATTTGTTGATTAATTGCAGAGTATTTTGGCCCAGATGGCCTAGCCGGTGATGCCATAGTATGTAGTCATCAATCTTGGAATCGGCGATGTTTGCCTCTAGCTCTAGCTCTGGTGATGTCGATAAATGAAATAGGTCGCCATCGGCTTATCCGATTTTGATTTCCTCATGATCCGCATCGATTTTAATTACTGATCCATCGCTTTTGAAGGTTATGTCATTTCCGTCATGTGTCAATGCCCACACAGATATTAAATTTCTGGTGATTTCTGGTATATATAAAATGTCCCGTAATTTCAGCTCGTTGTCGAGCTCAATCGTCCCAACGTGTGTGGCATATAGCTTCTCGTTCTCTGCACACGTGACCAAGCCGTCGTGCTCAGCCACCATCTCGAAAATCTCCAATTGGTTGAATATATGTTGCATGGCGCCTGAATCAATGATGGCGCCAATCGCCAGATTTGCTTCAGCTCTCGGTTTAGCCTTTTCTTTTTCTGTTTTTACCCAATCGTTGAATTTGTTGCATTGAAATATTCCGTATTCTCCCTTACAGACGTAACATTTCCGAGAATGTCCCCAAAAATTCTTACCTCGATGGGCTCCGCGATCGCTGCCTCAGTCACCTCTGTCATTATGATGACCTCCTCGATTATTTCCGTTATCATTGTTATAGCCTCAGCCTCATCTGGCACTTCCGCCTCGATTGCTGTGACCGCTACCTCGGTAGCTGCCTTAGTAGCTGCCTTGGTCTGTCACGTGGGCTTTGTCGTATCTCTGCTTACTATCCGGGTCGAACCTGATGCATACGAGTTGTAAAGCCTCTAGCATTGTTGGCATATTCTCCTGCACAAGTATTAATTCCTGGTACCTGGGGCTTAGACCCCGGAGATATTGCAGTATAGCTTCTATATCGGTCATATCTTCGATTTGCGCTATAATCTAGTTAAATGCGTCATTATAATCTTTGATCGATCCCTTTTGCTTCATCATTACAAGCTTATCGTGCATTCGTAATAATTGTTCCATTGGTGCATATTTTTGCGTCATAGCCTCTTTAAGCTCATTCTATGAATCAAATTCTCCCAATGTGTTCATGTGCCTCTGTAACCACATTCTAGCATTGCCTGTAATTTTACTAATTGCTGCGTTGACTTTCTCCTTTTGTACTGATAGATTGGCGCTGGTAATAAATTGCTCTATGGTATCAAAGTAATCAAACAATCTGGGTGCACCTCCTGACCTATCGAATTTGTTAATCGATCTCAGGTACTCCTTCGCTAGATCATTAAGCTTTGTTGATGTTGTTGGTGATGGTGATGGTGATTGTGTTTGTATTTGTGGCATGTTGCCTTCTGTAGCTGCATTCTGATTTGTTGGCGCGCTAGGTGATGCGTTTGTTTTGTCGATTTTTGCTATCAATTCACCCAATAAGGTTGTCAGCATGTCTAATTTATCTTCCTGATTTCTGATCATTGTAGCCATCTGTTCCTGTCAATCGAGGCTGAATCCAATATTGCTCTGATGGTTGCCATCCAATCCTTCATTGTCATCATCAGGGGGTTGATATCTGTTGTCTGTTTTTGATTTAGATCGCAATCTTGTCGATCTTGTTGCTGATAACGATGTGTATAGATTGTCCATTTTGTTGTGTCATTGAATGCTATGTCGTTATATGTTGTTTATCACGTTGCTTTATCACAGTGTCGTTTGTCACATTGTTTATCGCATTGTTTGATGTGTTGTTTACAATGTTAAATAAATGCTTACTGTAATCGCAGTTGTAATTGCTATGATTGTATAGATGCTATGATTGCATAGATCTCAGGTTGTCGAGCTGTAATTCGAGCGGCTCGGGGCTCATAACCTGTTGAAATTTGATCTTTAAATATGTGTTTAGAGTAAAGAGCACACTGGCTTATGAAGCCAATATGCATATATTTATTAATGCTAAAATATGATTAGTTAATATAAGCAAAGATCATCTAAGCCACAATTGAGTGACGTATGATCATTGATGGGAGAGAGATATAATAAGCTAATAATTTCAATACAAAGTAGCTGTAACTAAAGATTTTATACAGCTTAAATGTTATGCTTAATAGATTTTAGAGTTATAGTCTAACTTTATAGCTCAGAAGTTTATATTAGAGGAAATTATAAAAAAAGAAAGTCAAAATATTATCTTTTATTCAAAGTTTCATTATAAACTCAATTTTAATGAGATGTATCAAAGCAATATACTTAAAAGCACTATAACTATACTTTCAAAAGTCTTCAAGAAACAATTCCAATAGCATTAGAGTCAGTAGAGCTTGAACTTATTTAAAAGTTTATAAGAAAAGCTTTTAGATATATAGATGCTTATAGATTACATTAGAAAACTATTTTTAGTTTATAGTCAATAACTAGCATCTATACTTATAAGCTGTTCTCAGGCTGTTTACAGGCTATTCTAGCTAGTTTATGGTTTGTGATATTGTTCTAATGGAGTTTTAGGGTAGTTTGTAGCTATTCACCAATAATAGTTTGTAGTCTATAACTAGTATCTATATCTATAGCTATTTTGTTCATAACTCTTAGTAAAATAGTTCATAGCTCTTAGTAAAATAGTTTGTAGATTAATTAACTATTTTTCTAATATAGGTCTTACTGGTGGTATTAATGCTAAGAAGCAAGTAAAGAAGTATAAGTCTCATAGGTAGATTCCTTTAAATTGAGCAAATAAACAATAGAATATTATCATACTCTTGATATATAACCTATTAGAAATTACTATATATCTTACTAGAATTACTACATTATCAGTTGAAAACTCAGAATTATTATTAGTTGGAAGCTATAAATAATTACTAGAATCAAGGAATCATCATTAGTTAGAATATTATCAAAAATTGTTACTGAATACTTCTTTACTTCATATATAATGTGATGGAACATTTTGTGACAACATATAATTTGATCATGTGAGATCACAGTCATGTGACTTGTAATGTTGCTGAGACTCGTAATGTTGCTGAGACTTGTAACGTTGCTGAGATCCGCAATCACACTATAACCTAAAATAGTATTTCGATCTGATATATTATTTCATCGCCCAATTATATTATACCTGATATATCATTTATTATATCTTAGCCAATCAATTTGTACCTTATATTTAGCCGAGCCAATCAGAAATTCAAGTAGTAACCTGGGTAGCTGCCCATATAGCACCTTGTAATTTCTTATAAATACCCTGCTCGCAATTATCAATAAAATTCGGACTGCAACAAGCTAAGGAAGCTTACAACAGGTAACCTAAGGGATACTGAAGCCTTACTCAAGGAGTAAGCAATTGATATAGTTTCGAGATTCTAACAGATACATTTTATTCGATCGATCACACTCAATTCTTGCTAGTTAACACCTACATCGACACCCTTCTTAAGATGCTACCGCATAACCCGCTAAGATCCCTGAAACATATTTTCTGCACTTGCTTAACCCTGAGTATTTCGCCGTTAATATATTTTAGTCTACCACAATTGGTGCCGACTGGCAGGAAATCAATCGACACCTCGACCAATTTGTTACCTATATTGTGTAACTGAACTTGCCGAAACCCATAGTGGAAGACAAAAGCAAGAATGGCACTACCACCGCCACCGCCTGCATTACTACAACTACCTAGAAGAAGACTTCAAGAGGACGAAGAAACCATAGCAGACAGACTACCTACCTTTTACGGATATACCAAGGAATATGTTCGAGAATTCCTGGATGATTTGGAAAGCTACTTCGCAGCCAAGGGAATGGTTAGCACTCGATGGTTGCCTATCCTGGCCGCCCAACTTAGAGGACCTGCAAGAGAAGCCTACCGTGTGGCTCTAACGGATGCAGCAGCCACTGGACTAGGAGGATTACTCCTCGCAGCCACAGCAGCAGCTGGAAATAACCCCCCTGCTGCAGCCTTAGCCACCGCTCATTGGGATGTTACAAGAGCCTGGTTAGAAGAGAAGTACTTTACCGAATAGAAGCGAGAATCAATCAAGGAATAGTTATTCAATATAAAGATGTCAATCAATCAATGCCTGGAAGACTGGGTTAATACCATCGATCAGTATATGCAACTCTGTGGAGAAACCAGCCCGGTTGTACGAGAAATGGTGTTCATAAACGGCTTACCTGCAGACATCCAATGCCATATCAAGAGGTTTGGCCCTCGAAGTATAGAAGAGAAAGTCAGGATGGCACAGATCTTTTGGGATACCGAAGCAGGACATTCGGCATCCCTATATGACAAGTTACCACAAGACTTACACAGGAAATTCAGCACTGGAATACCCGTAGTTCAAATGGTATCTGCATTAGCCAAACCATCCGAGGAGGACACTATCAAACCAACAGTCATAGCAAAAACAGGAAAGACAACTCATGAGGATGAAATGGAGAAGATTACCAAGATATTCTCAGAGATGACAGCACATATAGCCGACCTTGAAGCCAAGGTAATCTGCCAGAATAGACAACCGAGAGGAACCTTCGTCGCCGAAGAACGTAACAAGACCGAGATAAACTGCTTCCTCTACGGAAGACGGGGTCACTTTGCCAAGGATTGCCGAACTAGAAGTTGGAAGGAAGGACGAGAGAGAGAAGAAGTAAAGAAGGCCGACCATGCCAATGTAGTGCAAGAAATCGAAGAAGAAGATGAAGAATTTAGTGAGGAATACCTGGAGGCCTACCCTGTCGAAGCAGTCAGCCGCACTACCACTAGGAAGACTCCCTACCCAAGGAAGAAGCCAACTCAGGAACCTGAGGTTGTCATCGAGAAGCCTAAGAAGCCAACACAGAGACAACAGCTGAATGAGGACTAATGGGACAAAGCCTTCAAACAGATAATGCAACCCGGCGAGACAGTTACTTCAACCACTGGAGATGAAGAAATGGTGGATCAAGAAGAAAACAAGAAGAAGAAGCCTAGGAGAGTTAGAGAATTCGAGTATGACCTATGGCAAGATATTGCCAGTCAGAAGGCCAATATTATCTTCAAACAACTCTTCCAAATCGCACCATCGACGAAGCAAAAGGTGAAGACGCAGATTACCGAAACCAAACCAACTATCTGATTCGAGGAAGTTAACACCGCCGAAAAACAAGAGGAGCGAACCTATACCTCATCCGCCTATGTACAATGTAACATTGGAGGATTAGCATGCTCAGTTATTATCGACACTGGAGCAGGAGTCAGCATCATCGCCAAACATTTCCTAGACCGCTTAGGATGGGATATTAACGAACCCGCTACCTCTACTTTGGTCGTTGCAAGTGGAAAAAGCAGCGTACCCTTAGGAGTACTCTGAGAAGTACCAGTCCAGTTTGGAACGGAGATCATACCCGTCAGAATGGTGATCACCGACACACAATCCTACAACGCTGTCTTGGGCAACAGCTGGTTGAAGAAAGCTAAAGCTAGAATTGACCTGGATGCACAAAGGTTAATCTTTGTCAACCATGGAAGAAAGTTCAGTGTACCTTTGGATATTCAGAAAGGAGTAGTACCGAAACTCACTCAGAGACCGGAAGACGAAAGCGACACAGATAAAGAAGTAACCCCTGGACAGGCGCACCTCAACTTGGTAGAAGAAGAAGAAGCGAACATAGTAATCCATAGTGAATATTGCTGCCTGACACCTCTGGAGAAGAACCAGTTGATTGAGTACAACATGAGAAACACTAGATGTCCATTCTGTGAGCAATGTATCTATTGTGCTGAGATGATGTGCACTTGCAGTGATACGAAGTTGATACCTTACCAAGACACTTTGGAGATGCATTTGCCAACTGAGAAAAGGATCAAGAAACCAAGATTATCACAGACCCGCCAAAGGACTCCACCCTCAATGAATTATGGACCATATGATGGAAGGAACCCTCACCTATTCACAGACAACACTGGAGAAGTATGGGACTGTTTTTGGACGAATATTGGACATATCGGCAAAGGACGTCTTTGGGGAAATTATAACACCTATCTGCAAGGATGCTACTGGGATGAAGTCAATCCTTATGACCTTTGGGAATGTGAAAATTGGGTCAGATATCTAGACGAACCGTATGATATCAACTACTATGGAACTTAGAAGGAACGTTATAACTGAGAACAAGAACAGATGATACCTGAAGAGAATGAAGATGAGGAAGTACCTGAAGAATGGAGCAATGAAGTTTACACTACTCAGATGCCTATCGAAGTCAGAGCCTTATTTAAGGAAGATAATGAAGACGATAGACCTATCCTAATTGAAGAAAGTGACTCAGACTCGGAAGAAGAAATCATCGCGCTTGAAGAAGTAATTCACCCCAATAAACGTGTCAGCATGTGCTATTGGTGGTGGAAGGACTTGTGGCAAAACCTACCGCAAGACACAACTCACGAATAGTGGAGAGAACCGAAGATCCCTACCTTTGTTGAAGAAGTATTCACGGTTGAAGAAAAAGATACAGCAACTCGAGTTAAGAAACTGACAGAAAGTGCAATTATACCAAAGAGAAAAACCGAAGGAGCCGCAGGTTATGATCTATACGCAGATGAAGATTGTACCCTAGAACCAAAATCATCAGCCTTCGTAAAAACTGGAATTGCTATCGCCCTACCACTCGGACAATGTGTGCAAGTATGGGCAAGAAGTGGACTTTACCGCAATTCTGAAATAGGAGCCTTCCCCGGATTAATAGACAAAGACTACAGAGGAGAAATCGAGGTTGGACTGGTTAACCATAACTACAGCCAATTCAAAGTATACCAAGGAGATCGAATTGCTCAGATGGTGATTGTCAAATGCAAACAACAACCTTTGAGAGAAGTAGAAAACTTAGAAGAAACACGACGTGAAAGGAAAGGATTTGGATCGACTAGACAAGCAAATGTGATAATGGAGAGACTGGAGGACTAGGAAAATGCCAAGAAACACATCTACTCCCTCAATGAAAACCTGTTGCCGAATCAGAAGAAACAGTTACAAGACCTACTGAAGGAGTATGAGGATATTATCACGATCAGTTTCAAGGACCTACTGAACCAAGCCTTCTTCACGCACCATATTGACACAGGAGATACCAAACCGATCAAACAAGCACCCTACAGATTGCTGGCCAACTATCATGACTTTGTACGAAAGCATGTTCAGGAGCTGTTGGAGTTAGGAGTAATTGTATGGTCAAAAAGCTCTTGGGCATCACCTATCAGCATAGTACTGAAGAAGGATGGACAGAGAATGGTTATCGACTATCGCAAATTGAACTCAGTCACCAAGAAGCATGCATATCCAATCCCGCACTCAGAAGACTTACAAAACATGTTGAAAAAGGCGCAAATCTACTCAACCTTAGACCTATGGGCAGGATATAACCAAATCGGAATAATGCCTGAAGCACAGAAGAAATCAGCATTTGTTACACCATTTGGACAGTACGAATTCACAAGAATGTCCTTTGGACTTTGCAATGTACCCACCACCTTCTAGGCTGCAATAAACGAAATCTTCTATGATTTGATTAGATATGGAGTAATTGTATATATTGACGACATTAATATCTATGCGGAAAACTTTGCAGAACATATGGTGATCTTGAAGGAAGTATTTGAACAACTTAGAAAGCATGGACTAAGGATCAAGCCAACAAAGTGCTACTTTGGACAAAAGAAAATCAAATACCTCGGATTTATAATCGACGGAGGAGAAATCCGCCCGGACCCAAAGAAGACTGAAATCGTCAAGGCCTTCCTAACCCTGCAAGATAAGATGGCCTTACGAGGATTCTTAAGACTAGTCCAGTTCTATAAAAGGTTTATCCCCGGTTACTCTGAAATTGCCGCACCCCTGCACATGTTGCAAAGAAAAGGAAGAGCATGGAAATGGACGTCAGCCACACAAACTGCCTTCAACCTGATCAAGGAAGCACTTACCTATGCACCAGTTATGGCAAGACCGGATCTCACAAAAGTATTCAAGCTATATACGGATGCATCATCATTTGGACTTGGAGCAATCTTGGCACAAGATGACAAAGATAGAGAACATGTGATTGCTTATACAGGACGAGCCACCCATGGAGCAGAACCTTCCTACAGAGCCACCCAACTGGAATGTGTAGCAGTCATTTGGACCGTACAGCACTTCTGCCACTTCCTGATTGGAAAACAGTTCACCCTGATAACAGACCACTCAGCTCTCAAATGCTCTGGAATAAACCAAATCTGACAGAAATGTATGCACGATGGCTGGCTATACTGCAGGAATACAACTTCACGACGCAATACAGAAAAGGACGGAATCATCAGAATGTGGACACCCTCTCATGCCTACCCCAATTTATCCGAGATCAACACCCCGAACCAAAAAGAATATACCTACCCAATAAACACTGAACTCTATAACAGATATTTGGATTACCTCAGTAACCTAACCTTTACTGGAATGATGAACGAAAATGATCAACGGCTTATACGGATAACAGCACTCAACTATTTTATCAAGAATAATATACTTTACTGACGATACAGAGGACAGACACGACTTATAGTTCCTGAACACAAAAAGCAGATAGTACTTTAGGCCTCTCATGACCATCAGCTGGCAGGACACATGGGCATAGATAATACATATCAACGACTATCAGAAAATTATTATTGGAAGAACATGTACGAAGATATTAGAGAATATATTAGAAGATGCGACACTTGCCAGAAGAGGCACCAAGGAAAGGAAATCGAGACCTTACAACCGATTGTACCTGGAGGACCCTTCGAACATATTGGAATAGACATTGTTGGACCACTACCAAGAATACTTAGAGGAAATCAATACATCGTAGTAGCAGTAGATTACCTGACCAAGTACCCCAAAGCAAGAGCCTTGCCCCTTGCAGATACCCTTAATATTGCACCTTTTATCTACGAAGATATTATCTGCCGCCATGGAATACCTTATGAAATGACCTCTGATCAAGGAACTGAATTCGTTAATGAATTCATACAGATATTGATACAACACTTCGGGATCCGCCAGATAAAGACTACTGCCTACCACCCCTAAGGAAATGGACTCACCGAACGGACGAATCAAACTATCAAGAACACAATTGCTAAAGTAGTACAATCACAAGGAGGAGATTAGGACTTGTACCTGCCTTCCACCTTATTTGCACTACGAACAATAAAACAAGAGACAACAAAGTTCACCCCTTTTGAGCTCACTTACAGAAGAAAAGCTCATCAGCTGGTAGACCAAGTAATGACTACCCCGGAACCCAGCCACACCTCCTAGGAAAAGCAAATCAAACATCGTGTGACAAAAGAAATTCAAGAATTACACAATGTCCGAAACAAGGCGAGAGAATTTATTGCCATTGCACAAGATTGACAAAAGAAGAATTACGACAAGGAACACAAGGAAACTGAGAGATTGAAGATTGGTGACCAAGTCTTACTATACCGGAACATAGTAGAGTCTTCATGGTCAGCAAAATTGGACCCAAAATGGGAAGGACCATACTACATTACCAGTATAAAAGGAACTACGTATCAGTTACGGAAAACAACAGGAACGATCTTACCCTATACTGTCCACCGAAACTGCCTCAAGAAATATCATGCCCCGATGGAACAACTTCCATGAAGTCCGAGTCAGCCTAATCGAGGCCTACCAACATATAGAACCCCTGGAAGACCTTGAGGAGATAGAAGGATCAACCTTACAGAAGACCCGATCGATTGTACGCAACATTCAAAGGAGGCAACACCTGGCACAAATCAATGAATGGAAGGAATACTACCAAATCGCACAACTCTGGGATGAAGAAGTTGAACATATCTGGAACTGGAAGGATAGAGAAATCTGTCAACGAGCCCTCAAAGGAGCACTCCCTGCCTACGCTGCAAAAATGGCCGATCGGATTTATCAACTATTCAAGCACAAGCCTAGTGCTTTGAACCACTTTTGGTGCAGTATGCACCAACTAAATCAACTGACACAGAATGATATGAAGGAGCTCGAGGAAGAGGTAAAACAGTTACAAAGAGATTTCTCCGAGTTAGAACTGTACCTTGAAGTTTAACTCACAGAAAGGAAGGAGATGTGACAGAACATTTTGTGATAACATACAATTTGATCATGTGAGATCACAGTCATGTGACTCGTAACATTGCTGAGACTCATAATGTTGCTGAGACTTGTAACGTTGCTGAGATCCGCAATCACACTATAACCTAAAATAGTATTTCAATCTGATATATTATTTCGTCGCCCAATTACATTATAACCTGATATATCATTTATTATATCTTAGCCAATCAATTTGTATCTTATATTTAGCCGAGCCAATCAGAAATTCAAGTAGTAACCTGGGTAGCTGCCCGTATAGCACCTTGTAATTTCTTATAAATACCTTGCTCGCAATTATCAATAAAATTCGGACTGCAACAAGCTAAGGAAGCTTACAACAGGCAACCCAAGGGATACTGAAGCCTTACTCAAGGAGTAAGCAATTGATATAGTTTCGAGATTCTAACAGATACACTTTATTCAATTGATCACACTCAATTCTTGCTAGTTAACACCTATATTGACACCCTTCTTAAGACGCTACCGCATAACCCGCTAAGACCCCTGAAACGTATTTTCTGCACTTGCTCAACCCTGAGTATTTTGCCGTTAATATATTTTAGTCTGCCACAATAAATTTATATTATCATATGATAAATTCTTATTATAACTTCTTTTTCTCAAGTCTTAATTTCTTATCATTACATATGAAAAGTGACCAACTTTGAATACTTATAACTTATAAACCAATTATTTGATTAATAAATAGCTTCATAACTTTGTAGAATATTGGAAAATAAACCAATATATAAAGAGTTTTTTTAAATTTATCAAAATTTCATAAAGCCTTAGGCTCTCAAAATTTTGGTCAAGACTAAGTATCTGCTACTATATATATATATATATGGGTGATTATTTTTGAAGACAAACCAAAATTTTCAATATTTATTTTTATTTAGGTAGCTTAAGTTATATAATAAAGGTTGTAAATTTGTAACATTAATTAATATTTGACATTGCGAGTTGGTTTTTTAGGGAAGAATAGATACTATAAGTTAGTTTTTTGAGGAGAGTGGATACTGCGAGTTAGTTTTTTAATACTGCAAGTTGGTTTTTTGAGGAGAGTAGATGCTGCAAGTTAGTTTTTTTATACTGTAAGTTGGTTTTTTAAGG
>RBNK01000850.1:0-19855 GCA_003990785.1 Endogone sp. FLAS-F59071
AAAAAAAAAAAAAAAAAAAGGGCCAGAACGCTTCACAAACAAACAAAAGCCCACCTACCAAGTTGATTTTGAAAATAGAGTGGGCTCGCCGGAATAGGCAGAACCCCATCTTATTCGTTCTGGAGTGTTTACCAAAGCATGACTGAATGCGGAGGTGCCAGCACTTTTCGGAGTTGGGCTGGGATTGTCATTCTAATCCCCCTGATCAAATCAATTTTATAAAGGATTGCGTCTATAGACAGATTAGGGAAGAATTTACATGAAATCCAAGAATTGAAAGTATAATACGGAACATGTATAATTATCAGATAAATGAAATAAGCAAAAAAAGCAAAGTATTAAAAAATAAAAAACAATCGCAAAGGTTTATATACAAAGTACATTATATATAAAGCGTTAAAAAAAAAATTATATCCAGAGGAAATTGCAGCCAAGTGAAAAAAAAATAAAAAAAAGCGAATATATAGTACTAAAAAAATTCTAGGTTTTACGCCCCCAACTCCTTTGCGAATTGATCTAAATATACGACCTCGTACGCATCTCCGTTCTTCTTTTTCATGCTCGTATAATTGCGTACCTCTTCTCCCTCTAGAAAGTTTTTACTCAGCTGCATTTTCCAGCTCACAACCTCGACGCGCCATCCCCTCTGGAGGGCGCGCACAACCATACCGTAGAACCCGCCCTGCGAGAACTCGGCTTGCTTACCGTCACCGGTAGCTAGGACCAAGGTGGCGGGAACTTGGTAATCGAGCAAGGATTCCATAATTTTGAGCTGCAGGAGCTCATCAACGCACTGCTCGCCGCGAGTGGTTGCGGATGGGGCGGCGCGAGCGGCCCATTTACTCGGGCTAGAGTCCATGTCGGTATCGGTATCGGAAGACGAAGAGAAAGCGTGCGTCTTGTTCATGCGATGATTGTACGGTGGGGAATTAACATATGGTTTGGCCACCCTACGCAGCACGCACACCTCATAACCGGCCGATTCAGCCTCGTCCAGCTTCTGGAACAAGGGATACGAAGCAACCAGCACGCGGCGCGCGACCACGCGATTGCGCTCAAGGATGCCAAACAAGGCTTGATAATTCATGAGTGGCTTTTTAGTCTTTGAGGTGGTCTGAGGACAGTAGTTGTACAAGCCAACAGCAATGTTGGAGTGGTCGATGAAAACGTGAACGGGGCGGGCGGAGGCCGCCGGGGAGAGCAAGGGGAAAGGCGACGGAAGGCGGAGGACTGAAGACGATGCCCGGTTGGGGACATTCTGGTCTTTAAGATGAAGGGGGTCGGGTTCGACGAGGGACATGCCAAGAGAATCTTTGAATCGTACAGTCTTGTGCTGCTTGGTCGATAACGTCTGGACATCCTGTTTCTCCGTTAAACGATTCTCGCTTGCGGCGTTCAGTTCAATAAAGATGGAGCGCTGGGATATGTTCTCGCAGTTGGACGTGTCAGCCGACGATGTCGGAACTTTGATGAGCATGCGGATGGTGTTTGAGTTGGTGTTGACGACAGTGCTGATAATGTTTTCTTGCGATAATAGGTCGTGAGTCGTCGCTGACGGCTTGGGTAGAAGATGGGGTTTCGTGGGAGTTGCGGGAGTGTTTTGCGTAGAGCCTGCAAAGAATAGGCGTGAATGAATGGAAAAGTTGGGTTGAAAAAAAAAAAAAAAAAAGTTAGACGTGGATGGATGGCTTCACACTCTCGTGAAAGTGTATGATTGATCCGCGTTTCGTATACAAAGTTTGTTCTAAAAAAAAAACCCAAAATAATTTCCCATTCATCGGTCTTGAGCTACTTTTGGTAAATCTCACCGTTCTTTGACTTTTTAGGAGCCTTGACTCGTTTTGTGCTGTTTCTCACGGCCTGCGTGACCACGTCTTGCACCTCGGATGACTGCTCGACGACGACCGCCGCCGACGGCTCATGGTCGTCGTCTCGACTGTCTTGCAATGCGAGTTCATTGTCGTTGTCATTCAAGTCGTTATTATTCAAGGCGGGTACGGCGGTGGCCCATGAGCGCTTTTCTGTTTCGAGGAAGCGCCACAAGCCGCCAAAGTCGCCCAGGATAGCGTCATTCATTGTGAGGGTGCTGGGTTGAAGTGTGGTGGAATCAGAGTTTGGTTGGCGGGTTCGCTCGAGCTCGAGGTAGCGCCACAAGGGGGTGAGGCTGCCCAATGATGCCTGAGACTGCATTTGTACGTGAACGGTGAATGTGTAAAAGGAGGGGGGGGGGGAGGGGGGGGGGGGAGGAGAGGAAAAAAAAAGAGAAAAAAGAAGAGATAGGGATGGGAAGGAATATAAAGGAAAAAAAAAAAAAAAAAAAAAAAAAAGGGCAAGAGGAATACAGAGAGTAGCGGGGTGTGTAGAAAGAAGTTGAGTCGAAGCAAAGAAAGGCAATATAGCAATAAATAAATGCCATTCGGTCACGGGACATGTGTCATGCTGCTCGCATGACTGAATCGGGGCCTTTTGACTCGACCCCGAATCCCAAATCCCCAATCCCGCAGCCACGACGCAGCCTTCGTACCTTACCTGGGGAAGGGAAATAAAAAAGAACGGGTGCTCTTTGCGATGCTGTGTGTGTGTATGTGTGTGTGTGTGTGTGTGTGTGTGCCTGAATGTTTGAACGTCTGCCTGAATGTTTGAACGTCTGAAAGCTGTATGTAAAAAAATGTCCGGATTGTTTAGCTGTAGATGGAATATACCAGAGTCATTCTGGTATACTCGATTTTTCTCACGCGGCCTTTTGGATTGTTTTATTGCCAATGCTGAAAAAAAAAAAACAACAAAAAAAAACAAACAAACAAACACTGGAACGGTAAAACAAAGCCAAGGTTGGCACGCTGTTTTTTGTTTTGAGGCCACGTAGATCTGTAGGTCGCGGAAATTCGGTCCACGTCTGTTATTTAAAGCCTAAATGATCAGTTGAAAGGTAATTATTAAATTAGCAAAAGTATGAATACATCAAACAAACTTCCTCCCTTCAACAGTTGGTACCTTGCCCATCTTATGAGTGATGGCATCAATGTCTCCAATGTGTCCCTGATAAATGAGATGTGTGTTTCAGTTGGTCAAACAGACGTCGCAGTGAAGCTGGGACCTAATTGGCTTAAGGTTTTGGAAACGGAGATGACAACAAAGAAAATCGAGATTCGGCCATGAAGGCGAATCAAGGTAATTTGCGATTTGCGATTAGTAGTAATAGGGATTGAATCAGAAAAGGTCGAATTAGTTGCTAAGCATATATTTCCTTAGTAATGCTGCAGGAAAAAAAAAAAAATGCAAACGCAGTGACGACGGTAATAACATTGAGGAGTGTAGCAGCCGCATCTCTCCCAGGCGCTACTGAACGAGAGTCGAATACATCAATTTGCTCACGAACGCATTGCATACAGAACGTGACAAGATTGCCGAGCAGGGGGAGTATATTCAAAAACTGGAAGACCATATAGATTATCAGGAACATTGCATTTCAGACCTATCCAAACAGGCGCAACACCTTCAGGAAGAAATGGAACGGCGTGAAACAGCATGGCAGCAAGAGGCGCAATATCTACAGGACGTTATCGGTGCATTGCAAAAGGAGGAAAATGTCCTTTGGTGCGAAATGGAACAACGTGAAGCATCATGGCAACAACAAGGCACAGACGCCGAGGAACACGCTCAAGAACAATCCGCGACAATCAAAGAGCTTGAACAACAAATTCGGGAGCAGAGGATGTACAAGATCGAAGAAAAATCGAAAATTATAGTTAAAGAGGAATCTTAAAATGTAGAATAAATCTTTGTACAAAATTTATTGTGTTGAATATAATTGATCAAAAAAATTAATATACGTACACCACACCTGATAAAAAAAAAAAATTGGTCCACCTTCAAAAATAATCACCCATTTGCAGACAGTACGTTCAAAAATAGATAGTGTGACGGCCGACCCCCAAATTGCCTGATTTTCGCGATTTGGTACTACGCTTGATTTAGGAGTTACCATGATTTTCTGTCCCTTTCCATTTTTAGTCCTTGACGACTTTTATTTCTGCTTGACAACTTTTATTTCTGCTTGATGACTTTTATTTCTGCTTGACGACTTTTATTTCTGCTTGATGACTTATATTTCTGCTTGATGACTTTTTATTTTTGTAAAATGCTACCACCAAAGTCATTATATATTCTTTGCAATGATTAGATTGTATTTTTATAGCAAAGTCTTTATTAGTTGTTCTTTATTCTTTCAAATTTATATAAATACCCCTCTATTTTCTATCTAAATAAATCAGTTTGCACAGAGTCTTAGAATCAGTCATAGTAAAGCCTGAAGAGCACAGCATGTAGCTGTAGTAAAGATATGCAAAGAGAGATATCGTATCTAACACTCTGAGTATTCTCACTTAGTACACACAAACAAACAACCAGTTATTAGTACATTTGTCACATCTTGGTACCAACTGGCAGGAGCTTTATTAAGTAAGCTCAAAGGCTAAAAACAACTGAAGCTTATATTCTCATTCAAGCAGAACTAAACTACCCCTTCAAGTAACAACAGTGCACCCATAGTAGAAGATAGCATCATTCAATATGGATTACTAAAGGACATCCCTGCTTTTTATATAAAGAAAATCACTGAATAGTTCTAGCTCTGAGAAAGAAGAATTTATTATACCTGACTCTTTTGACAATAACTATAGTGAGATAAGAGAATCCATCACCTTCCTTACAGTATATGACAGGTTATCATCAGACAATAAATCAACTATTGATTTTGGTAATGATTTACAAGCATTATTTTATGAAACATCCAATGACAAATCAGATAACAAACTAGAAATTAACATATATGAAATAACAAAAAGACTACTAACCTTTACTGATTATATACTAGCTGAATCAGTAATCAAGTTCATTAAAGACTTGCAGATTTATAATATAATTCAATAGTTCAACAATGTTGCAAAAGTAAATGTTCTAGAAGCAGTTTTACAGGGACCCACCAAGATCATATACAATACTATAGTAATTGCTACAGCAGTAAATAGAGGATTTAATATAGGAGCAGGAGGAGTAAATACAAAAGCTAATACTACAGTAATCTTCACCAATGCTATTATATGGTTAAGAGATACCTACTACATAGTCAACATATAGTAAAGTATAAAAAATTAGCTAGCTTCAATGTATCAAGGAATGAATGAAAGTCTTCTTGCCTTCTATACAAAAATCTAACATATAGTAGACCTTGCAGAATATCTAGTAGCTAATTAGGACTTCATCATAGAGCAGTCTTTTATAAATAAACTTCATCAAGAAATTACTCTCTAAATATGCTCCAGTCCAGTTGAACTAAATCATATATAAAAGGTAGATTATATATAAAGATATTAGGCTACACAAAACCTGGATCAAGATATAATGTAGCAGATATTGGCAAATAACCTCCAAGAACTCCATATAGTACTGGCAGTTATACCTACCATTACACTAGTAACAGTTAACTGGCAAGCAGCTCTGTGGCAGGACCTAGCCATAGATAACCTTATTAAACAAATAAGTAAGATAACTATATATATCTTAGATCTTAAAAGGTAAATTGATATACAGTGACTAGTCCAATAATTTATGACAAACCTAACCCCTGTAACAGGATCAAATGCATACCTGATTAGGAACCAAAGGTGCTTCAGATATAACCAAGATAAGTATATATCAAGGAACTATACTCAGCCAAATATAAGAGTATACAGGAGATGTAAAGAAAAAGGGTACTATACTTCAAGATACATGATGAAAACAAGCAGAATTACTCGACTAGGAACTCAAGAATGAACTCAGATAAATATCATTACCTTTGAAGAAGAAGACTTTAATAGTAAAGATAAGTATAGTCAGATAGAGGCATTCCTAGCCATACAGAAAAAACAAAAACCTAGATGTCCTAAGAAAGCAGAATCTTCCTATATAACAAAAACCCTATGGGTAGTATAATAAGTACAAGAATGTGAATTCAATGATGATAAACAAGATAAGCTATTTGAAGAAGAAGTCAACTATATTATTTGAGAAGATATACTAATGTCTAAGGTACCCATGAGTAAAGGAAATAAGGAACACAAATTATAGAAATCTAAGAAATATAGTCTAGACATATAGAAGAAAATAGAAGATATAATGATCTTGGTCAAAGTAGAATAACTCACTAAATTTTCAACATTCTGACAGCAAATCTGAAAAGGGATAAGTGATATACAACCTGGGTATAAAGTAGTGAAGATCAATGCAGTATAGCAATTGGAGGATAATGAACTGTAGAACTTCTCAGCATACTTACAATATTAGATTGAAGAAATTATAATGCTATACATGTTGAAGTTTTGATCTTCGAATGTGTATTTTAGGGGTAAAGAGCACACTGGCTCATGAAGCCAAATATGCATGCATTTATTAATACTAATATATGATTGGTCAATACAAACAAAGATCGTCTAAGCCACAATTGAGTGACATACAATTGATTATTGATGGGAGAGAGAGATATAATAAGCTAATAATTTCAATACTCCCCCTGCTTAACATATCTTGATAAAAAAAATAAAAAATAAAATGTTTAACTGTACATTATGAATGGCATCCATAAAGTACATTTACTGAAAATAACTATATGTAAAATACTACTTGAGTGATAAGAATGACATGATAAAGAAAATAAAAGTTTTTGAAAGAGAAAATGATTAGTTACATAAGCCCATTTTTGTGATTAACATTTCAAGTCTAGGTCATGCAAGTGGCTTGGTTAATACATTAGTGATCATTTCATCTGTTGCCATGTAAATGATATCTATCATCTTTGATTTAACTTTCTCTTGAATAAAGTAGTACTGAATGTCAATATGCTTTGATCGAGCATGATTAATTGGATTTTTGGCAAGGGCAATTGCTGATTGGTTATCTTTAAATAAGGTTGTCGTACAATTCTGTAAATATCCTAGCTTATTCAATAGGGTGCATAGTCAAATGGCTTCTCTCGTTGCATATGCTAATACTATATATTTTGCTTCAGTTAATGATAGGGCAATGGTTGGTTGGTGCTTGCTTGACCAGCTGATAGCTCCCCCTGATAGGTTGAAAATATAGCCTATGGTTGATTGTCATATATTAATGTCTCCTCCCCAGTTGGCATCACTGAAACCGATCAGCCTTAGATTCTGATCACATCCAAGGCACAGCTTATAATTAGCTGTTCCTTTAATATATCTTAATAATCATTTAAGGGTATAGTGATGTTCTTGCATTGGATTGGCCAAAAATTGACTGATGATGCTAACAGCAGCAGCTAGATCAGATCTCGTCCCAATCATCAGGTACATTATGCTACCGATTATTTGTCTGAATAGATTTTGGTTTGTGGATTTTCCCCCTTCAGCTTTGAGTTGAATGGATGGATCAAGGGGTGTACTGATTGGCTTGGCATCTATCATGTTAAACCTTGTAATGATTTGATTGGTAAAGTGACTTTGATCAATTGTGATTGTGTGTGTTTTTCGATTGCGCATGACTTGAATACCCAGAAAATGTTTAATTTCACCACAATCTGTCATATCAAATGCATTGCTAAGCTCCACCTTGAATTTGTTCATCATTTCCATAGAATTAGCTAGAATTAGTAGATCATTAATATATATGGCAATAATTATCAGCGATTGATCATCTTGTCTTCTTCTTAGATAAATGCTGTAATCTGATTGTAGTCTTGTAAAATTTGATTGGCTGAGGTAGTTGTCAATCTTCTGATTCCACATATGAGGTGATTGCTTTAGTCCATATAATGATCGATTGAGCTTATACACAGCTCTCAGTAACAGCTCCGATTGGTCAATTTCTTCAAGTACCATCATGTAGATCTCCTCATCAAGATTGCCATTCAGGAATGCAGTTTTTATATCCATTTGGTGAATTTCTAAGTTTAGGACTGTACCAATCAATAAAAGTGCTCTGATTGATGTGAATTTCGCTATGGGAGCAAATGTTTCATCATAATCAATTCCTTGCTATTGTGAATATCCCTTGGTAACTAATCTTGCCTTGTACCTGGCAACCAATCCATCAGTGTTGAGTTTCTTTTTAAATACCCATCTACATCCAATTGACTTATGTCCCACAGGCACCTCAGGTACAATCATCCACATGTTATTATTCTTAAGTGATTTAAGCTCTTGATTGATCGCTTCCTACCAAAGCTTTGCATCAGATAGGGAAATTGCTTCCTTGTAGGTCATTGGGTCATCAGTCGATTCAATTAAATTAGCTTCTGGTATGCAATCTTGCCAAATTTGTAGGGCTTCAGTATCTATCAATTGTTTGATTGGCTCCTAGATATTGTCATCATCATCATTATAGCCTAGCCATTTTACCAGATATTGCCTTTTTTCATCAATCTTGCATTCTCCAATGATTGCTTCAATGATATATTCTTGATCTTCTAGGTTGACAATTGTTAGGGATTTTAATATAACAGATTTATCAAATGTAACATCACAGCTAATCTCTATCTTTCTATTGGTTGGATCCCAGAGCCTGTATACCTTCTTTTTGTCATGATAGCCAATCATTTTAAGCTTTTTGGATCAGGGCACCAGTTTCGACCTTTTTCCTTTGCGAATATACATATATATGTCAGCCTATATGATGCATAAGTTACTAATATCAGGCTTGTGACCGTGCCATAATTCAAATAGTGAAGCACTCTCCTTATTGGCTCGCATTGGCAATCGGTTGCGTAAATATGTAGCACTTGCGGCAAGTTCAGCCCAAAGTTCATCAGGTATGTCAGTAGTGATTTTAACTGCCTGGATCAACTCCATCAATATCCAGTTATATTGTTTGGCGACACTGTTTTGTTGCAGCATGTCCAGTGTTATTATTTCATGATGAATTCCATTTTTGATTAAAAATTCGTACATCTCGGTGTTTATATACTCTCCCCCTCCATTGGACCGAAGAATCTTCAGTTTTCAGCCCAATTGCATTTTGACGAACACCTTGAATGCCCGGAATCAATCGAATGTATTACTTTTATTGTCAATAAAATATGTTGTGATATAGCAAGTAGTGTTATTGATGAATGTTAATATATATTTTGCTCCATTGACTGATGGTATGGGTATTGGCCCACACAGATCTGAGTGCACCCTTCTGATAGGCTCCATTGATTGATTTTTCGCATGTCCAAAAGGCTTGTAGTGTGACTTCGCATATTTATACTTGGTGTATATTTTGATTTATGTAGTTGACAGCCACACATCTCTGAGCCCTATGACAAATTTGTTGATTGATTGCAGAGTATTTTGGCCTGGATGGCCCAGCTGGTAATGCCATAGTGTATAGTCATCAATCTTGAAATCGGCAATATTTGCTTCTAGCTCTGGTGATATCGATAAATGAAATAGGTCACCATCAGCTTGTTCGATTTTGATTTCCTCATGATCCACGCCAATTTTAATTACTGATCCGTCGCTTTTGAAAGTTATATCATTTCCATCATGTGTCAATGCCTGCACAGATATTAAATTTCTGGTGATTTCTGGTACATATAAAACATTCTATAATTTCAGCTCATTGTCAAGCTTAATCATCCCAACATGTATGGCATGTAGCTTCTTGTTCCCTGTATACATAATCAAGCCATCATGCTCAGCCACCATCTTGAAAATCTCCCATTAGTTGAATATATGTTGCATAGCACCTGAATCGATAATGGCGCTAATCGCCAGATTTGCTTTGGCTCTCGGTTTAGCCTTTTCTTTTTCTGTTTTTACCCAATCGTTGAATTTGTTGCATTGGAATATTCTGTGTTCTCCCTTATAGATGTAACATTTCTAAGGATATCCCTGAAAATTCTCGCCTTGATGGGCTCCGCGATCTCCGCCTCGGTTGCCTCTGTCATTATGATAACCTCCTCAATTGTTTCCATTATCATTGTTATAGCCTCAGCCTCATCTAGCACTTCTGCCTCAGTTGCCATGACTGCCACCTCGGTAGCCACCTCGGTAGCTGCCTCGGTCTGTCACATGGGCTTTGTCGTACCTCTGCTTATTATCCAGATCGAACCTGATGTATGCGAGTTATAAAGCCTCCAGCATTGTCGGCATATTCTCCCGTACAAGTATTAATTCCTGGTACCTGGGGCTTAGACTCCGGAGATATTGTGGTATAGCTTCTGTATCAGTTATGTCTTCGATTTGTGCCATAATTTGATTGAATGCATCATTATAATCTTCGATCAATCCCTTTTACTTCATCATCACAAGCTTATTGTACATTCATAACAATTGTTCTATTGGTGCATATTTTTGTGTCATAGCCTCTTTAAGCTCATTCTATGAATCAAATTCTCCCAATATGTTCACGTGCCTCTGTAGCTATATTCTAGTGTTGCCTGTAATTTTATTGATTACTGCGTTGACTTTCTCCTTTTGTACTGATAGATCAGCACTGGTGATAAATTGCTCTATAGCATCAAAGTAATCAAACAGTCTGGGTGTGCCTCCTGACCTATCGAATTTGTTGATCGATCTCAGGTACTCCTTTGCCAGATCGTTAAGCTTTGTTGATATTGTTGGTAATGGTAATTGTGTTTGTATTTGTGGTGTGTTGCCTTCTGTAGCTGTATTCTGATTGGTTGGTGTGCTGGGTGATGTATTTGTTTTATTGATTTTTGCCATCAATTCACCCAATAGGGTTGCCAGCATGTCTAATTTATCTTCCTGATTTCTGATTGTTGTAGTCATCTGTTCCTATTGATCAAGGCTGAATCCTATATTGCTCTGATGATTGCTATCTAATCCTTTGTCATCATCATCAGGGGGTTGATATCTATTATCTGTTTTTGATTTAGATCGCAATCTTGTCGATCTTGTTGCTGATGATGATGTATATAGATTATCCATTTCATTGTATCACGTCATTGAATGCTATGTCATTATATGTTGTTTATTATGTTGTTTTATCGCGGTGTTGTTTGTCACATTGTTTATCACATTGTTTGATGCATTGTTTACAATGTTAAATAAATGCTTACTATAATTGCAGTTATAATTGCTATAATTGTGTAGATCTCAGATTGTCGAGCTGCAATTTGAGCAGCTTGGGGCTTATAACCTGTTGAAGTTTTGATCTTCGAATGTGTGTTTTGAGGATAAAGAGCGCACTAGCTCATGAAGCCAAATATGTGTACATTTATTAATGCTAATATATGATTGGTTGATACAAACAAAGATCATCTAAGCCACAATTGAGTGATGTACAATCGATCGTTGATGGGAGAGAGAGATATAATAAGCTAATAATTTCAACAGTTATAACATATTTATCTGCTACTATAATTGTTATAGTTATGGCTTTTTCAATCTACCATCTAAGTCAGTTGAGTATTGTTTTACTGATGATATATCCTCTAGCACCTGTATCAATAATGTATTGTTGAAATTATTAGCTTATTATATCTCTCTCTCCCATCAATGATCGATTGTACATCACTCAATTGTGGCTTAGACAATCTTTGTTTATATCAACCAATTATATATTAGCATTAATAAATGCACACATATTTGGCTTCATGAGCCAGTGTGCTCTTTACCCCCAAAATACACATTCGAAGATCAAAACTTCAACAGGTTATGAGCCCTGAGCCACTCAAATTGCAGCTTGACAACCTGAGATCTACGCAATCATAGCAATTACAACTGCAATTACAGTAAGTATTTATTTAATATTGTAAACAATGCATCAAACAATGTGATAAACAATGCAACAAATGATACTGTGATAAAACAATGCGATAAATAATATATAATGACATAGCATTCAACAACGTAACACAACGAAATAGATAATCTATACACATCATCATCAGCAACAAGATCGACAAGATTGCGATCTAAATCAAAAACAGACAATAGATATTAACCCCCTGATGATGACGATGAAAGATTGGATGGCAATCATCAGAGCAATATAGGATTCAGCCTTGATCGACAGGAACAGATGGCTATAATGATCAGAAATCAAGAAGATAAATTAGATATGCTGGCAACCCTATTGGGCAAATTAATGGCAAAAATTGATAAAACAAACATATCACCCAGTGCACCAATCAATCAGAATGCAGCTACAGAAGGCAACATGCCACAAATATAAACACAATTACTATCACCAACAACATCAACAAAGCTTAATGATCTGGCGAAGAAGTACCTGAGATCAATCAACAAATTCAATAGGTCAGGAGGCGCACCCAAACTGTTTGATTACTTTGATGCCATAGAGCAATTTATCACCAGTGCCGATCTATCAGTACAAAAGGAGGAAGTTAATACAGTGATTAGTAAAATTACAGGCAATGCTAGAATGTGGCTATGGAGGCATGTGAACACATCAGGAGAATTTGATTCGTGGAATGAGCTTAAAGAGGCTATAATGCAAAAATATATATCAATGGAACAATTGTTACGAATGTGTGATAAGCTTGTGATGATAAAGTAAAAGGGATTGATAGATTATAATGATGCATTCAACTGAATTATAGTGCAAATCGAAGACATGACTGACACAGAAGCTATACCACAATATCTCTGGGGTCTAAGCCCCAGGTATTGGGAATTAATACTTGTGCAGGAGAATATGCTGACAATGCTGGAGACTTTACAACTCACATACATCAGGTTCGACCCGGATAATAAGCAGAGGCATGATGAAGCCCACATGACAGACCGAGGTAGCTACCGAGGCAGCTACCAAGGTGGCAGTCGCGGCAACCGAGGTAGAAGCACCGGATGAGGCCGAGGCTATAATAATGATAATGGAAATAATCGAGAAGGTTATTATAATGACAGAGGCGACTAAGGCAGAGATTGTGGAGCCTATCAAGGTGGGAATTTTTGGAGATATCTTTGGAAATGTTATGTCTGTGAGGGAGAACATGGAATATTCCAATACAACAAATTCAATGATTGGGTAAAAACAGAAAAAGAAAAGGCTAAACCGAGAGCCAAAGCAAATCTGGTGATTGGCGCTATCATCGATTCAGGTGCCATGCAACATATGTTCAACCAATAGGAGATTTTTGAGATGGTAGCTGAGCATGATAGCTTGGTCACGTATGCAGGGAACAAGAAGCTATGCACCATGTATGTTGGGATGATTGAGCTCGACGACGAGCTGAAATTACAGGATGTTTTATATATACTGGAAATCACCAGAAATTTAATATCTGTGCAGGCATTGACATGTGACGGAAATGACATAATCTTTAAAAGTGACGGATCAGTAATTAAAATTAGCATAGATTACGAGGAAATCAAAATTGGACAAGCCGATGGTGACCTATTTTATTTATCGACATCACTAGAGCTAGAAGCAAACATCGCTAATTCCAAGATTAATGACTATATACTATAGCATCACCAGCTGGGCCATCCAGGCCGAAATACTCTGCAATCAATTAACAAATTTGTTACAGGGCTCGGAGATGTGCGGCTGTTAACTGCACAAATCGAAATATGCACTAGATGTGAATATGCAAAGTTGCACTGCAAGCCTTTTGGACATGTGAAAAATTGATCAATAGAGCCTATTGGAAGGGTGCACTCAGATCTGTGCAGGCCGATACCTATGCCATCAGTCAATGGAGCGAAATATATATTAACATTCATCGATGATGCCACTCACTATGTCACAACATATTTTATTGATAACAAAAGTGATACATTCGATCGATTCTGGGCATTCAAGGCATTTGCTAAAACACAATTGGGCTGAAAACTGAAGATTCTCTGGTCCGATAGAGGGGGAGAGTATGTAAACACCGAGATGCGTGAATTTTTAATCAAAAATAGAATTCATTATGAAATGACGATACTGGACACACTGCAACAAAATGGTGTCACTGAACGATATAACCGGACATTGATAGAGTCAATCCGGGCAGTTAAAATCACTGCCAACATACCTAATAAACTTTGGGCTGAACTTACCACAAGTATTACATATTTACACAACCAATTGTCAACACGAGCCAATAAGGAGAGTGCTTCACCATTTGAATTATGGTATAGTTACAAGCCTGATATCAGTAACTTACGCGTCATATGGGCTGATGCATATATACATATTCACAAAGGAAAAAGGTCAAAACTGGTACCCCGATCTAAAAAGCTTAAAATAATTAGCTATCATGACGAAAAGAAGGCATATAGGCTCTGGGATCCAATCAATAGGAAGATAGAGATCAGCTGCGACATTACATTTGATGAATCTATTATATTAAAATCCCTAACAATCATCAACCCAAAAGATCAAGAATATGTCATTAAAGTGATCATTGGAGAATGCAAGATTGATAAAAAAAGGCAATATCTGGTAAAATGGCTAGGCTATGACGATGATGATGACAATACTTAGGAGCTAATCAAACAATTGATAAACACTGAAGCCCTACAAATTTGGCAAGATCGCATGCTAAAAGCTAATTTAATTGAATTAACCAATGACCCAATGACCTACAAGGAAGCAATTTCCCTACCTAATGCAAAGCTTTGGCAGGAAGCAATTAATCAAGAGCTTAAATTACTTAAGAATAATGACATGTAGATGATTGTATCTGAGGTGCCTATGGGACATAAGCCAATTAGATGTAGATGGGTATTTAAAAAGAAGCTCAACACTGATGAATCGGTTGCCAGATATAAGGTGAGATTAGCTGCCAAGGGATATTCACAACAGCAAGGAATTGATTATGATGAAACATTTGCTTCCGTGGCAAAATTCATATTGATTAGGGTACTTTTATTGATCGGTGCAGTCCTAAACTTAGAAATTCACCAAATGGATGTAAAAACTGCATTCCTGAATGGCGATCTTGATAAGAAGATCTACATGATGGTACCTGAAGGAATTGACTAATCAGAGCTGTCACCAAGAGCTGTATGTAAGCTCAATCGATCATTATATAGACTAAAGCAATCACCTTGTATATAGAATCAGAAGATTGACAACTACCTCAGCCAATCAAATTTTATAAGACTACAATCAGATCACAGCATTTATCTAAGAAGAAGACAAGATGATTAATCGCTGATAATTATTGCCATATATGTTGATGATCTACTAATTCTAGCTGATTCTATGGAAATGATAAACAAATTCAAGGTGGAGCTTAGCAATGCATTTGATATGACAGATTGTGGTGAAATTAAATATTTTCTAGGTATTCGAGTCATATGCGATCGAAAAATACATACAATCACAATTGATCAAAGTTACTTTGCTAATCAAATTATTACAAGGTTTAACATGACGGATGCCAAGCTAATCAGTACATCCCTTGATTCATCCATTCAACTCAAAGCTGAAGGAGGAATATTCACAGACCAAAATCTATTTAGACAAATGATCAGTAGCATAATGTACCTGATGATTGGGACGAGACCTGATCTAGCTGCTGCTGTTAGCATCATCAGTCAATTTTTGGTCAATCCAATGCAAGAACATCACCATGCCCTCAAACAATTATTAAGATATATTAAAGGAATAGCCAATTATAAGCTATATCTTGGATGCGATCAGAATCTAAGGCTAATCAGTTTCAGTGATACCAACTGGGGAGAAGACATTAATACATGATGATCAACCATGGGCTATATTTTCAACCTATCAGGGGGAGCCATCAGCTGGTCAAGCAAGTGCCAACCAACTATTATCCTATCATCAACTGAAGTAGAATATATGGCATTAGCACATGCGACAAGAGAAGCTATTTAGCTATGTACCCTATTGGTTGAGCTAGGATATTTATAGAATTGTGTGACAACCTTATTTGAAGACAACCAATCAGCAATTGCCCTTGCCAAAAATCCAATTAATCATACTCGATCAAAGTATATTAACATTCAGCACCACTTTATTCGAGAGAAAGTTGAATCAAAGGTGATAGATATTATTTATATAGCAACAGATAAAATGATCACTGATACATTAACCAAGCCACTTGCGCAACCTAGACTTGAAATGTTGATCACAAAAATGGGCTTACATAACTAATCGTTTTCTTTTTCAAAAACTTTTATTTTCTTTATCATGTCATTCTTATCACTCAAGTAGTATTTTACATATAGTTATTTGCAGTAAATGTACTTCATGGATGCCATTCATGATGTACAGTTAAACATTTTATTTTTTATTTTTTTTATCGAGATATGTCAAGCAGGGGGAGTATTGAAATTATTAGCTTATTATATCTCTCTCTCCTATCAACGATCAATTGTACATCACTCAATTGTGGCTTAGATGATCTTTGTTTGTATCAACCAATCATATATTAGCATTAATAAATGCACGCATATTTGGCTTCATGAGCCAGTGTGCTCTTTACTCCCAAAACACACATTCGAAGATCAAAACTTCAACAATAACACTACTTAGCAAAGTGCATAAACTACTTATCCATTTTGACAAACTCATTATTCCAGTATTAGCAATAGTAGTTGACACTATATTCTATGACCTTGTCATCAGAAATAACTAGCTGAAGAAGGTGTAAGCAGTAATCGACCTCAGTATATGTAAAATGCAAATCACTTAGAAAGGATATCACTATGAAATACCTATTAACTTAGAAAGAGAAGTTCATCTGCAGATGATAGAAAGTGACAATAAAGATAAATGAAAAGAATTCTTTATAATACAGATTATACAAACTAACTAGAAGGCCAAACCATTAAAATGAAAAAGTAAATAAGCCACTAGATTCAATCTCTCTACTGTTAAGGATATCAAACTGTAACCTGGAGAGTCATGTATGGTTAGAATAGAAATCGCCATAAGAATATCTCAAGAGCACTATAGTCAAATCAAACCAAGAAGTTCTCTGGCAGTCGCTAGAATTATAATTGATGCAGGAGTCATCAACACAGACTATATAGGCAAAATTAAGATTATAGTCATCAACTGACATCAATTCAATATGGCTAAACTTTATGGAGGAGATTAAGTTATACAGTTAATAATTATACCTATTTGGATCAGCAAGGCAGTAGAAGTAGCCAATCTTGAAGAAACAGCTAGAGGAGACAAAGGATTCAGATCAACTGGAATAAACATTACAAAACTTATAATAGAACTCAAGTATATACTCAAAACAGCAAATAAGAAGATATATACTTTTAGAGAACAACTCAGTGAGGGAGAGAAGAGGAGTTAAAGAAACTCATTGACAAGTATTCTAATATATTTATAACAACCTTTGAGGAGATCAACTTGAAGCTGCCAAAGTACTTTTATTATATTAATATCCAAGAGCACCCTTCAATCAAATGTGCACCATATCAAATACCACTCATATATATTGAATGGCAGTAAAAAGAAATTGATGATATAGTCAAAGGAGAAATAGCTACTAAAATAGATAATCTATAGAGATTCTCAAATGTTATTGCACCTAAGAAAGGGTTGGAAGCCAAAACCTTTACCCCAAGAATATATACCAATTTCAGAAAACTTAATGATATCACCAAGAGAGATACCTTTCTGATACCAAGAATTGATAACATCTTTTCAAAAATACCAATCTGTATGAGTCTCTATACAACTCTTAATATGATTAATAGATATTATCAGATGGAACTTGATGAAGAATCACAGGAAATCACCTCTTTCATAACCCTGCAAGACTATTGAAAATATTTACAAATGCTATTTGGACTTAAGAATACCCCAGCAAGCTTTCAGAAGATGATGACCAAGATATTTGAAAACCTTATTGGAAAAATACTACTAGTTTATATTAACAACATTACAATATTTATGGTAATATTCCTAGATCACATCAAGACATTATGTGAAGTGTTCAACTAAATGAGAACTGAAGGTCTTTATTTGAAACCAAAGAAATATATATTTGCTACTAAAAAAGTTATAATGCTTAGACATATTATTGATAAAGAAAGAATCTGAACCAACCTAGCTAAAGTAGAAGCTGTTACCAAATTTAAAAGACTTATAAACTAAACAGAGATATATATATGCCTTTCTGAGATTAGCCTTATACTACTGCTAATATATACAAAATTTTGCAAGTCTAGCTGAACTCTTATACACAACCTTAATGAAAAGCTACAATTGGATGGAAATCAATAAAGAACAAAGTAAATTTGAAAAAAAAAAGTACTCAATACATTGAAGAAGACTCTGGCAACTGCACCTGTATTGGTGAAACCAAACTGAATAAAGCTTTTCAAGTTATATATAGATGTAAGTACAGTAGAAGTAGGGGCAATCCTTTTACAAAATAATACTAAAGATCTAGAATAAGTAATTTGTTATGCAAGCAGAAGAACCTATGATGCCAAGAAAAATTACAAATCAACCAAATTGAAGTGTCTTGCAGTTATATGGGCAGTCAAGTAATTTAGATATTATCTTATTGAATGATATTTTGAAGTTATCATAAACCATTCAGTGCTTAAATAGTTGTTCAACAGACTCAATTCAAGTGAAATATATATATATTGAATTATAATACTTCAAGAATATGATTTTACAGTAAAATTTAGAAAAGGAAAGATGAACCAGAATGTCAATACACTTAGCAGAATACCATTATTAGATGCCCAAGGCAGGGTGCAGCAATGAATGCAATACTATACTATGATCTGGTAATTTGTCTAACAAAGAGGGAAATTAGAGAAGATATGGAGAATTGGATGAAGAATATTTTATTAACTGCAAGTAGATAGTATAAAGTTCAGAATAATTTATTATATTATAAAAAGGAGAAATGTATTATTTAGTAATTCAGGAGAAGAATATATTGAACATTTTATTGTTAGTATATAATCATCTGTTATCTAGACATGTAGGCCAGGACAATACTTTATATCAACTTAGAAATTCAGCATAGTGGCCTAGAATGCAAGATAATATAACCAGCTTTGTATAGAATTGTGATACATGCCAAAAATGAGTAAAAGCAAAAGATATACTCTGAGCTACTTCTATAATCATCAAGGATGAGCTCAAAGCCTACACTATAAAAACAGAAAGCAAGAGGTGATACTATCTAAGTTTATGAAAGATATGGTTGATAAGACCTATGCACTTTTCCTAAGCTATGAATAGCTCCTTTCAGGATTCTATAGAAGAACTGTTAATATTTCTAAACTGACTCTTGCTGAAATTACTCAAATCCATCAAGCTATAGAAGAAGAGATTGCTCTGTTACCCTTTAGTTTCAAAAACAAAACATTTCCAGTTAAGCCCTCAGATATGATAGCTAACCCCCAAATTGCCTGATTTTCACAATTTGGTACTATACTTGATTTAGGAGTTACTATGATTTTTTGTCCCCTTCCATTTTTAGTCCTTGATAACTTTTATTTCTACTTGATAACTTTTATTTCTGCTTGATGACTTTTATTTCTACTTGATGACTTTTATTTCTACTTGATAACTTTTATTCTACTTGACAACTTTTATTTTTGCAAAATACCATCACTAAAGTTATTATGTATTCTTTGCAATAATTGAATTACATTTTCATAGTAAAGTCTTTATTAGTTGTTCTTTATTCTTTTAAATTTGTATAAATACCACTCTATTTTCTATCTAAATAAATTAGTTTATACAGAGTCTTAGAATATCTCAATATTAGTTATAGTAAAGCCTGATAAGCACAGCATATAGCTGTAGTAAGGATATACAAAGGGAGATATTATATCTGATACTCTGAGTATTCTCACTTGGTATACATGAACAAATGACTAGTTATTAGTATATTTATTATAATAGATATATAGTATATTAAAAATAGATACAG
>RBNK01000851.1:0-19843 GCA_003990785.1 Endogone sp. FLAS-F59071
GAGCTAGGATATTTGCCGAATTGTGCAACAACCTTATTTGAAGACAACCAATCAGCAATCGCCCTCGCCAAAAATCCAATTAATCACGCTCGATCAAAGCATATCAACATTCAGCATCACTTTATTCGAGAGAAAGTTGAATCAAAGGTGATAGATATCGTTTACATAGCGACAGATGAAATGATAGCTGATGCATTAACCAAGCCACTTGCGCGACCAAGACTTGAAACATTGATCGCAAAAATGGGCTTACGTAACTAACATTATTTCTTTAAAAATTTTATATTCTTTATCACGTCATTCTTATCACTCAAGTAGTATTTTATATATAATAATTTGCAGTAAATGTACTTCATGGATGACATTTGTGATGTACAGTTGAACACTATTTTTTATTCTTTTTTTTATTCATTTATTTTATCGAGATATATTAAGCAGGGGGAGTGTTGTAATTATTAGCTTATTATATCTCTTCTATCAATGATCGATGCATCAACGATCGATCATATGTCACTCAATTGTGGCTTAGATGATCTTTGTTTGTATCGACCAATCATAATTTAGCATTAATAAATACATGCATATTGGCTTCATTAGCCAGTGCGCTCTTTACTCCAAACACACACATTCGAAGATCAAATTTCAACACCTATCAGGAGGAGCCATCAGCTGGTTAAGCAAATGCCAACCAACCATTGCCCTATCAACAACTGAGATAGAATATATGGTATTAGCACATGCAACGAAAGAAGCCATTTGGCTATGTACCCTATTGGATAAGCTAGGATATTTGCTGAATTGTGTAACAACCTTATTTGAAGACAACCAATCAGCAATCGCCCTCGCCAAAAATCTAATTAATTATGCTCAATCAAAGCATATCGACATTCAACATCACTTTATTTGAGAGAAAGTTGAATCAAAGGTGATAGATATCGTTTATATGGCGACAGATGAAATGATCGCTGATGTATTAACCAAGCCACTTGCGTGACCAAGACTTGAAATGTTGATCACAAAAATGGGCTTACATAACTAACATTTTTTTAAAAACTTTTATGTTCTTTATCACGTCATTCTTATCACTCAAGTAGTATTTTACATATAGTTATTTATAGTAAATGTACTTCATGGATGCCATTTGTGATATACAGTTGAACATTTTTTTTTTTTTTTTTTTTTTTTTTTTTTTTTTTTTTTTTTTTTTTTTTTTTTTTTTATTTATTTATTTTTATTGAGATATATCAAGCAGGGGGAGTGTTGAAATTATTAGCTTATTATATCTCTCCCATCAACGATCGATCATTATGTCACTCAATTGTAGCTTAGATGATCTTTGTTTTGTATTGACCAATTATAAATTAGTATTAATAAATACATGCATATTGGCTTCATTAGCCAGTGTGCTCTTTACTCCAAACACACATTCGAAGATCAAATTTCAACAGAAAGAAGAACTCTGAGATATGTTAAGACAAACAATCTTAAGAAGAAACATTCTAACAATCAATACATTGAAGCTCTGGATAGTAATTGATCTATAATTGAAGAGATATTTATTAGTATTAAGAGAATATTTGGTATATAGTTTGACAAAATATATATCCTCAACTCACTAATTAGATCAGATTCTAGATATGATAAGATTGAACTAGATAAATTATAACTATCTTAAAGCCAGTATACCCTAGTATATGTTATAAGAAATAACTAAAAGGACCACTAACACCTGCCCTGGAGAAAGAATAAAATGATCACAGCAACAATTAGACCTATAATTATAAAAGAGACTAGAATAAACAATTGCTAGACAGATAGATAAATGTACCTTATAGAAACTCTTAGAGGAAGATAAAGCAATAGACAGCTATCTACTTAGGTTAACTTCTAGACAGAAGTAAAACAATTTTAAAAATGTTTATTAATTATAAGAAATCTATAGAATTTATTAAGAATTCTCTCTCTAGATAAACTCAGCAAAAATCATATTACTTACCTTGTAGAGTGACTAACTTAGTCAACCTCTAGGAACTCGTTGCTCTTATCTGAATTAAATAGAACAATAGCAGAATTAAACAGAACAGCATGAATAAGAGAAGAACTCCCTAGAGTATACTAACTCCAGATAGCTCTTACTGGAGTTTGGTACCCATTAGAAGAATCTGCTAAAGACTCAGAAACTTTGCTCTTATCTCTGTTGTAGAGAATTATATAGAAATTAATAGGAATTCTTAATTCTGACAAAATCAGTGAAGTAGATATTTACCTATCAACAACTTCAGGAGGCTTATTCTTCTTATCTGATACCCTGACCTCAGATACCCCCAAAGGTGTAGAACTTGCTATGAGTTGAGACTAGAATGCTTAAATTGATTGAATCTAAGACTTGACTATCAAAAGAATTCAAATATCCTTTAGAAGTTATCAGATTCTAAGATAGTTCTAATTATATAAGAAAAACATAGTAGAAGAAAACTATCAGTAAATAAAGTTACTTTAGAAAGATCTCTACCTACTGCACCTACTAAGATATAGTGTTATATCTACATCAAAGCTTTCATCAACTAGGAGCAGCTGAGTTACCACACTATTGTTATCATCAAAATCAAGACTTGCTGTTATAGCTGATTCAAACTCCTTGTCCTTCTCTATATTATATTCAAAGTCATTGATTAAATAAAAAGGAGTACTCACAGGATTAGAAGTCAAGTCTGGTTTATAATACTAGGCTGCTGCATCCCAAAAACCTAGAGTTTTACAGATGACCTCACCATTCTCAGAAGTAGCTAGAGATGCTAAAAGATTATAATATATAGCAAAATCATAGGAAAAAAAAATTAGTAATGATTAAAGACACTTCCAGTTAATCAAATAGATATCTCACACCTTGAGTTCTTTACTTACCAACCAATTGACACTTAGGAGGATACTTATCATCAATATTCTTAGAATCTATAGTGTTCTAAAAACCCAGAGAAGTTTTACAGATGATCTTCTTATCATCCCTACAATGCTTGTTAAGGACAGAAGGAGTTTTATAAATAACCTTACTATTACCCTCATAAAGAACAGAAGGACTCAACTTTATAAAATCATTAAAAGTAACTGGATATTGTTGGTACTGTGAAGTTATAATAGAAGTATAGGAGAAAGAAGTAGTATGTAAATTAGAAGACTTTTTTTGGAGAAAGACAGAAGCAGTAGATAACCTACTCTTTTTCCTGCTGAAATTATATGCAAACAACTACCCAAAACCTACCTCAAATCTTGATGTGATCTTAAAAACTTATCTAGAAAGAGATACCTTATTACTAACCCAAGCAGACAACTCTTATTAGAGAAAAAGAGAACAGACAAATCTGGACAACAAAAGTAAGATATATATGGCAAGATACCCAAAATGATAAGATTTAGCTATAAAGCTTATATCCAAAACAAGACCCCTCAGCTAGAACAAATTGCTAAAGAAAGAAAGTCACTAAGAACAGAATTACATATGAATCTCATGCCCTTAGAGCTAGATCTTATAACTGATACCTTATGGCAAGATTCAGTCTGATTGACATGTAGCATTCAGATAGCCTAATATATACACTTATATCTACCTGAATCACTCACCTTATTACTATAGTCTAGCTCAATAACCCTAATGAATCAGTTCAGCTTGTTAAATGAGCTTGTATGAACAAAGCTAGGATACCCAACTAAGAACCTGATCTTCATAAATAATCTAAGAGTTAGAAAGGAAAAATAGATAAATGAATCAGCTTACATTTGAAAGCTTAGAATCATACTATCTGAACTACTAACCTATAGTATAAACAAATAAATTATTTTCCTAAATTGCAAGAAATACACTGTACTGTAACCATCATATATAGTAAATCTAGAGTTTACTTACCAAAATTAGCAGAATGACTCACACATACATCATACAAAGAGATTCTCAAGAATTTTAGCAAGATTTTTGTAATAAAGAAAACAATAAAAAGTTAGAATGACTGAAATGAGAAAGACAAGCAAGTACTATAAATCTAGAATGACTGAATAAATCCAGAATGACCATGTACCCAAATACACATACCTGGATGAATCAGTATAGAGGGCAAGATCAATAATGACATGTGAAAGATTCAGGAGATTTTGAAAAAGGAAGAGCAAGCATAGTCTTCAGTTATATATTCTTTTTTTTAAAAAAAATATTTTAATATCCTAAAGTCTATTTTATTCAGTTATTACAGTTACATCAGTTATTTTATTCATTGAACAATTATTATTTTTATTTATTTTATTTTTAATTGATCTTTATTTCATTTATCTCTGCATTAAACAATGATATACTCAATCAATTTCACCTCCCCCTTTTATTATTATTACATTGAACAATAATGTGTTCGATCAATTTTCATTTTCCCTGATATATTTATTTCTATTTTCTTCTGACATATTTCATTTATCATCTTAGTAACTTATTTTTTATTATTCAGATTAGATATTATTATATCATTTATTACTTGGCAATTATTGATAGTGTGATGAACTAAAATATATTAATGGCAAAATTCTTGAAATTGAGTAAGTGTAGAAAATATATTTTTAGAGGTCTTAGTGGTTTATGCAGTAGTGTCTTAAGAAGGGTAATGTGTTGGTATAAATGTTAACTGGCAAGATTTAAGTGCAATTGATTGAATAAAGTGTATCTGTTAGAATCTCAAAACTATCCTAATTGCTTACTCCTTGAGTAAGGCTTTCAGTATCCCTCAGGTTGTCTGTTGTAAGCTTCCTTAGCTTGTTGCAGTCCGAATTTTATTGATAATTGTGAGCAGGGTATTTATAAGAAATTACAAGGTACTATATGGGTAGCTACCCAGAATACTACTTGAATTTCTAATTGGCTTAGCTAAATATAAGGTACAAATTGATTGGCTAAGATATAATAAAATGATATATTAGGTTATAATGTAATTGGACGGTGAAATAATATATCAGATCAAAATACTATTTTAGGTTATAATATGATTGTAGATCTCAATAACACTTCAGATTTCAATAACACTTCAAATCTCAGTATTATTATAGGTTACATGACTTGTAATCTCACATGATCAAATTATATATTGTCACAAAATGTTCTGTCACATCTCCTTCCTTTCTGTGAGTTAGACTTCAAGGTATAGTTCTAACTCAGAGAAATCTCTTTGTAACTGTTTTACCTCTTCCTCTAGCTCCTTCATATCATTCTGTATAAGTTGATGTAGTTGGAATGTACTACACTGAAAGTGGTTTAAAGCACTAGGCTTGTGCTTAAATAGTTAATAAATCCATTTAGCCATTTTTGCAGTATAGGTCAGGAGTGCTCCTTTGAGGGCTTGTTGACAGATTTCTCTATCCTTCTAGTTCCAAATATGTTCAACTTCTTCTTCCCAAAGTTGTGCAACTCGGTAGTACTCCTTCCATTCATTGATTCACACCAAGTGCTGTCTTCTTTAAATATTATATACAATTGATCGGGTCTTATATAAGGTTGATCCTTCTATCTCCTCAAGATCTTCCAGAGGTTCTATATATCAGTATACCTCAATCAGGCTGACTCATACTTCATGGAAGTTGTTCCAATGGGGAATGGTATTTCTTGAGGCAGTTTCAGTGAACAGTGTAGGGTAAGATTGTTCTTATCATTTTTTGTAACTGATATGTAGTTCCTTTTATACTTATGATGTAGTATGGGCCTTCCTATTTCAGGTCTAATTTTACTGACTATGAGGACTCTACTATATTCTAGTATAGTAAGACCTGGTCACCAATCTTCAATCTTTTGGTTTCCTTATGTTCCTTGTCATAATTCTTCTTTTGTTGATCTTGTGTAACAGCAATAAATTCTCTTGCCTTGTTTTGGACATTGTATAATTCTTGAATTTCCTTTGTCACTCAATGCTCAATTTGTATTTCTCAGGAGGTGTGGCTGAGTTCTGGGGTAGTTATTACTTGGTCTACTAGCTGATGAGCTTTTCTTCTATAAGTAAGCTCAAAAGGGATAAACTTTGTTATTTTCTGTTTCATTATTTATAGTGCAAATAAGGCGGAAGGTAGGTACAGGTCCCAATCTCCTCCTTATAATTGTACTACTTTAGTAATCATATTCTTGATAGTTTAATTTGTCTATTCAGTAAGTCCATTTCCTTGGGGATGGTAGGCAGTAGTCTTTATCTAGTGGATCCCGAAGTATTGTATCAATATCTGCATGAATTCATTAATGAATTCAGTTCCTTGATCAGAGGTCATTTCATAGGGTATTCTGTGGTGATAGATAATATCTTCGTAGATAAAGGGTACAATGTTAAGGGTATCTGTAAGGGGCAAGGCTCTTGCTTTGGAGTACTTGGTCAGGTAATCTACTGCTACTACAATGTATCAATTTCCTCTAAGTATTCTTAGTAGTAGTTCAACAATGTCTATTCCAATATGCTCGAAGGGTTCTCCAGGTACAATTGGTTGTAAGGTCTCAACTTCCTTTCCTTGGCATCTCTTCTGGCATGTGTCGTATCTTCTAATATATTTTCTAATATCTTCATATATATTCTTCCAATAATATATTTCTGATAATCATTGATATGTGTTGTCTATGCCCATGTGTCCTGTAAGCTGATGATCATGAGAGGCCTGAAGTACTATCTGCTTTTTGTGTTTAGGAAC
Source organism: Endogone sp. FLAS-F59071 (assembly GCA_003990785.1). Taxonomy (NCBI): domain Eukaryota; kingdom Fungi; phylum Mucoromycota; class Endogonomycetes; order Endogonales; family Endogonaceae; genus Endogone; species Endogone sp. FLAS-F59071. The sequence goes on from RBNK01000851.1 coordinate 6,694, forward strand.
TACAAGTCATATCTGTCCTCTGTGTTATTGGTAAAGTATATTATTCTTAATAAAATAGTTAAGTACCATTGTCTATATAAGTCATTGATCATTTTCATTTATTATCTCAGTAAAGGTTAGGTTACTGAGGTAATCTAAATATTCATTATAGAGTTTAGTATCTATTGGGTAGATATATTCTTTTTGGTTTGGGGTGTCAATCTTGGATAAATTGGGGTAGGCATAAGAGGGTATCTACATTCTGATGATTCCATCCTTTTCTATATTGTATCGTGAAGTCATACTCCTGTAGTATAGCTAGCCATCATGTATATATTCTTGTCAAATTTGGTTTATTCCAAAGCCATTTAAGAGCTGAGTGGTCTGTTATCAAGATAAACTGTTTTCCAATCAGGAAGTGGTAGAAGTATTATATAGCCCAAACAACTGCTACACATTCTAACTGGGTAGCTCTATAGGAAGGTTCTGCTCTATGGGTAGCTTGTCTTGCATAAGCAATCATATGCTCTCTATCTTTGTCATCTTGTGCCAAAATTGCTCCAAGTTCGAATGACGATGCATCTATATACAACTTGAACACTTTTGTGAGGTCCAGTCTTACTATTACTGATGCATGGGTAAGTGCTTCCTTGATTAGGTTAAAAGCAGTTTATGTGGCTAACATCTATTCCCATGCTTTTTCCTTTTTTTACAATATATGCAAGGGTACAGCAATTTCAGAGTAACAAGGGATAAACCTTTTATAGAACTAGACCAGTCCCAAGAATCCTCGTAAAGTCATCTTATCTTGCAGAGTTGGGAATGCTTTAATAATTTCGGTCTTCTTCAGATCTGAATGGATTTCTCCTCCATCGATTATAAATCCAAGATATTCAATTTTCTTCTGTCCAAAGTAGCATTTTGTTGGCTTGATTCTTAGTCTGTATTTTCTAAGTTGTTCAAATACTTCCTTCAGGATCACTATGTGTTCTGTAAAGTTTTCCATATAAATGTTGATGTCATTGATATATATAATCACTCCATGTCTAATCAAGTTGTAGAAAATCTTATTCATTATAGCCTGGAAGATGGCAGGTGCATTGCAAAGTTCAAAGGATATTCTTGTAAATTCATACTATCTGAATGGTGTCACAAATGCTGATTTCTCCTGTGCTTCAGGCATCATTCCAATTTGATTATATCCTGCCTATAGGTCTAGAGTTGAATAGATTTGCACCTTCTTCAGCATATTTTGTAAGTCTTCTGAGTGTGGGATTGGATATGCATACTTTTTAATGACTGAGTTCAATTTTCAATAATCGATAACTATTCTCTGTCCATCTTTCTTTGGTACTATACTGATAGGTGATGCCTACAAGCTTTTCGACCGTATAATTACTCCTAACTCTAATAGCTCTTGAACATACTTTTGTACAAAGTTATGATAGTTGGCTGGTAGTCTGTAAGGTACTTATTTGATTGGTTTGGCATCTCCTGTGTCGATATGGTGAGTGAAGAAGGCTTGGTCTGGTAGATCCCTAAAACTGATTATGATGATATCCTCATACTCCTTCAGTAAGTCTTGTAACTGCTTTCTCTAATTTGATAACAGGTTTTCGTTGAGGGAGTAGATGTGCTTCTTAGCATTTTCTTGGTCATCTAGTCTTTCCATTATCACATTTGCTTGTCCAGTTAATCCAAATCCTTTCCTTCTATGTTGTGTCTCTTCTAAGTTTTCTACTTCCTTCAAAGGTTGCTGTTTACAGTTGATGATTACTATTTGAGCAATCCAATCTCCTTGATATACTTTGAATTAGCTATGGTTGTAGTTAACTAGTCCAACCTTGATTTCTCCTCTGTAGTCTTCATCTATTAATCCAGAGAAGGTTTCTATGCCAGAGTTATAGTAAAGTCCACTTCTTGCCTATACCTGTGCACATTATCCTGGGGGTAGGGCAATAGTAATTCTAATTTTTACAAAGGCTGATGATTTTGGTTCTAGAGTACAGTCTTCATTTACATATAGGTTATAACCTATGGCTCCTTCAGTTTTTCTCTTTGGTATGATTGAGCTTTCTATCAGTTTCTTGACTTGAGTTGCTGTATCTTTTTCTTCAACCGTGAATACTTCTTCAAAGGTGGGGATCTTCAGTTCCTTCTACTGTTCATAAGTTGTATTCCGAGGTAGGTTCTGCTATAAGTCCTTCTACCACCAATAGTACATGCTAATATGTTCATCAGAGTGAATTATTTCCTCTAGTATAATGATTTCTTCTTCTGAGTTTGAGTTGCTTTCTTCAATTAGGGTAGGTCCGTCATCTTCATCATCTTCTTGAAATAAGGCTCTAACTTCGACAGGTGTTTGAGTAGTATAAACTTCATTGCTCCATTTATTAGGTACTTCTTCATCTTCATTTTCTTTGAGTACTATCTGTTCTTATTCTTGGTCATAACATTCTTTCCAAGTCCTGTAGTAGTTGATATCATATGGTTCATCTGGATATCTGACCCAATTTTCGCATTCCCAAAGATCATAGGGGTTGACTTCATCTCAGTAGCATCCTTGTAGGTAGATGTTGTAGTTTCCCCAAAGATGTCCCTTGCTGATATGTCTAATATTTATCCAAAAACAGTCCTATACTTCTCCAGTATTGTCTGCAAATGGGTGAGGGTTCCTTCCATTATATAGTCTATAGTTTATCGAGGGTAGAGTCCTTCAGCAGGTCTGTGATAGTCTTGGTTTCTTGATCCTTTTCTTAATTGGTAGATGCATCTCCAAGGTATTCTGGTAAGGTATCAACTTTGTATCACTGTAAGTGCACATCATCTTAGCACAATAGATGCATTGCTCATAGAATGGGCATCTAGTATTCCTTATGTTGTATTCAATCAACTAGTTCTTCTCTAAAGGCATCAGGCGGCAGTATTCACTATGGATCACTACATTAGCTTCTTCTTCTTCTATCATGTTGAGGTGCACCTATCCAGGGGTTATTTCTTCATCTGTATCGCTTTCGTCTTCTAGTCTCTGAGTGAGTTTTAGTACTACTCCTTTCTAAATATCCAGTAGTATGCTGAACTTCCTTCTGTAATTGATAAAGATTAACCTTTATGCATCCAGGTCAATTCTGGCTTTTGCTTTCTTCAACCAGCTGTTGCCCAAGACAGCATTGTAGAATTGTGCATCGGTGATAACTATTCTGATGAGTATGATTTCTATTCCAAACTGGACTAGTACTTCTCAGAGTACTCCTAAAGGTACGCTGCTTTTTCTACTTGCAATGACTAAGGTAGAGGTAGTGAGTTCATCAATATCCCATCCTAGGCAGCCTAGGAAATGCTTAGCAATAATACTGACTCTTGCTCCTGTATCAATAATGACTGAGCATGCTAAACCTCCAATGTTGCATTGTGCATAGGCAGATGAGATATAGGTTTGCTCCTCTTGTTCTTCGGTAGTATTAACTTCTTTGAATCGAATAGTTAGTTTGGTTTCAGTAATTTGCATCTTTACCTTCTGCTTTATTGATGGTGTAATCTGGAAGAGTTGTTTAAAGGTAATGTTGGCCTTTTGACTAGCAATATCTTGCTATGGATCATATTCAAATTCTCTAACCCTCCTAGGCTTCTTTTCTTTATTTTCTTCCTGATCTGTCATTTCTTCATCAGTGGTTGAGGTGATCATCTTGCCAGGTTGCATTATCTGTTTGAAGGCTTTGTCCTATTGATCCTCATTTAGCTGTTGTCTTTATGTTAGCTTCTTAGGTTTCTCGATGACAACTTCAGATTCTTGAGTTGGTTTCTTCCTTAGGTAGGGAGTTTTTCTAGTAGCAGTGTAGCTGACTGTTTTGACAGGGTAGGCTTCCAGGTATTTCTCATTAAATTCTTTATCTTCTTCTTCGATTTCTTGCACTACGTTGGCATGGTTAGCCTTCTTTTCCTCCTCTCTCTCCCATCCTTCCTTCCAACTTCTAGTTCGGCAATCCTTGGCAAAGTAACCATATCTTCCATAGAGGAAACAATTCATCTCAGTTTTGTTATATTCTTCGGTGATAAAGGTTCCTCTCAGTTGCTTATTCTAGCGAATCACTTTGGCTTCAAGATCAGCTATATATGCTGTCATTTCAGAGAACATTTTGGTAATCTTTTCCATTTCATCCTCATGTGTTGTCTTTCCTGTTTTTGCTATGACTGTCAGTTTGATAGTGTCCTCCTCAGGTGGTTCAGCTGATGTAGATATTATTTGAACCACAGGTATTTCAGTGCTGAATTTCCTGCGTAAGTCTTGCAGTAACTTGTCATATAGGGATGCTGAATATCCTGCTTCGATGTTCCAAAAGGCCTGTGCCATCCTGACTTTCTCATCTATTCTGTGAGGACCAAACCTCTTGATATGGTATTGGAGATCTGCGAGTAAGCCATTTATAAATATCATTTCTTGCACAACTAGGCTAGTTTCTCTACAGAGTTGCATGTACTGGTCAATGATAGTAACCCAATCTTCCAGGCACTAGTTGATTGACATCTTCATGTTGAATAGTTATTCTTTAATTGATTCTTACTTCTATTCTATGAAATACTTCTCTTCTAACTAGGCTCTTATAGTATCCCAATGAGCAGTAGCTATTGCTGCAGCTGTAGCTCCATTTTCAGCTGCTGCAGTGGCTGCAATAAGTAATCCTCCTAGTCCGGTAGCTGCTGCATCTGTTAGGGCTATGCAGTATGTTTCTCTTACAGGTCCTCTAAGTTGGGTGGCCAGGATAGAGATCCATCGAGTGCTGACCATTCCTTTAGCTGCAAAGTAGCTCTCCAAATCATCCAGGAATTCTTGAACATATTCCTTAGTATATCTATAAAATATAGGTAGTTTGTCTGTTATGGTTTCTTCATTCTCTTAAGATCTTCTTCTAGATAGTTGTAGTAATGCAGGCAGTGGTAGTGGTAGTGCCATTCTTGCTTTTGTCTTCTACTATGGGTTTTGGCAAGTTCAGTTATATAATATAGGTAACAAATTGGTCAAGGTGTCGAGTGATTTCCTGCCAGTTGGCACCAATTGTAATGGACTAAAATATATTAATGGTGAAATTCTCGAAATTGAGTAAGTGTAGAAAATATATTTTTAGGGGTCTTAGTGGTTTATATAGTAGTATCTTAAAAAGGGTAATGTGTCAGTGTAAGTGTTAACTGGCAAGATTTAAGTGTGATTGATTGAATAAAGTGTATCTGTTAGTATCTTAAAACTATTCCAATTGCTTACTCTTTGAGTAAGGCTTTTAGTATCCCTCAGGTTGTCTGTTGTAAGCTTCCTTAGCTTGTTGCAGTTCAAATTTTATTGATAATTGCAAGCAGGGTATTTATAAGAAATTACAAGGTGCTATATGGGCAGCTACCCAGGTTACTACTTGAATTTCTGATTGGCTCAGCTAAATATAAGATACAAATTGATTAGCTAAGATATAATAAAATGATATATCAGGTTATAATGTAATTGGGCAGTGAAATAATATATCAGATCAAAATACTATTTTAGGTTATAATATGATTGTAGATCTCAATAACACTTCAGATTTCAATAACACTTCAAGTCTCAGTATTATTATGGGTTATATGACTTGTGATCTCACATGATCAAATTATATATTATCACAAAATGTTTCATCACATTATATATATCTTATAAGGTACAAAAGATGGTAAGTCCTCAGATGTGTTTCAACAATCAAGTTAATCTGTTAATGTCCAAAAGCAATATATCTCAATATATCTTAGCTTGAAAATCACTAAGCAAATACTTCTTTACCAGTTTTATTCAGGTCTTAGACTTTATATTTAGGCTCAAGCTTAGGTAAAGATTTATTAAATAAAAATAAAGAGGGTATTTATATAAAACTTGAGGGATAGTACTAAATATAATAATAATATATCAGAAATTATTAAGGAATTGTAGATCAAGATCTTCATAGACAAATTAGACTATGATTTCTAAAATTAGGGTGAGATCGCTGATTTTAGAGAGGTTGTCAACTTCCAAGAGGTTGGTGACAGCAGGGAGGTTGGTGACCACAGGGAGGTTGGTGACTACAGAGAGGTTGATAACTATAGGAAGATAAGTGACAGCAGGGAGGTCAGTGACAGCAGGGAAGATTAGTAATATATATTGTCATTTTGGAGAACATCTTGATAATCTTCTCTATTTTATCTTTGTATATTGTCTTTTCTATCTTTGCTATAACTGTTGGTTTGATAGTATTCTCTTCAAATAGTTTAGCTGATGTTAATACCATTTGGATTATAAGTATTCTTATATTAAATTTCCTGTATAAGTCTTATTGTAATTTATCATATAAAGATACAAAGTATCCCACTTCAGTATCCAAAAGGCTTGTACTATTCTAACTTTTTCTTCTATCCTTTAGAGGCTAAACCTCTTGATATAGTATTAGAAATCTGTAGGTAAGCTATTTATAAATACTATTTCTCACATGGCAGGGCTGGTTTTTCCACAAAGTTATATATATTGATCAATAGTAGTAACCCAATCCTCCAGGTACTAGTTAATTGATATCTTTATATTAAATAGTTGCTCCTTAATTAATTCTTGTTTCTGTTTAGTGAAATATTTCTTTTCTAACCAGGTTCTGGTAGTATCTCAATAAGTGATAGCTAATTATACAGATATGGCTCTATTTTCAGCTATTATGATGGCTGCAAGAAGCAACCCTTCTAGTCCTGTAGCTGCTACATTTATTAAGGCTAGATAATATGTTTCTCTTGTAGATCCTCTAAGTTGGGCAGCTAGGATGGTAATCTATTGGGTGCTGGCCAGTCCTTTGGCTATAAAGTAACTTTCCAAATCATCTAGGAATTCTCAAACATACTCCTTGGTATATCTGTAAAAAGTAGGTAGTCTGTCTAATATGATTTCTTTATTCTCTTGAAGTCTTCTCTTAGGTAGATATAATAATGTAGATAGTAGTAGTAGTAGTGTTGTTCTTGCTTTTATCTTCTATTATAGATTTTAGTAAGTTCGGTTATATAATATAGGTAACAAATTGGTCAAGGTGTCAATTGATTTCCTGCCAGTTAGTACCAATTGTGATAAACTAAAATATATTAATGGTAAAATACTCTGATATTGAGTAAGAACAAAAAATATATTTTAGCAGTCTTAGCAGATTATGTGGTAGTATCTTAAGAAGGTTATATGTTTATATAAGTGTTAATTGGCAAGAATAAATGCAATTAATTGAATAAAAGTGTATCTGTTAAAATCTCAAAACTATCCTAATTGCTTACTTGAGTAAAGCTTTAGTATTATCTCTTGAGTTATCTGTTGTAAGCTTCCTTAGCTTGTTGCAGTCTGAATTTTATTAATAATTGCAAGAGGGGTATTTATATAAATTGAAAGGAGTACTATATGTGTAGCTGCCCAAAACTCCTAGTACAAATTGATTGAAAGATAACAATCTCTTAAAAGAAATAACTACTTTCTCTCTTTGAAAATATTATAAGAATGAGACTCTGGGATTGGCTAAGTATAGAAGATTTATGGGCTCAATCAGAAACCAGTAGCTGGGCTAAGTTCTATACTAAAAATTGAGACAAGAGTAGAAAAAAAAGAGGGGGGGGGGCTCAAGCTGAGGAAGCTGGGAGAGCAAAAGCTGAAGCCAGAGCTGAAGCTAGGGTGAAGCTTTATTAAATGAAATAAAGAGAGTATTTATACAAAAAGCTCAAAGCTAAATATATAACAAATAAATGATACAATATAACTGATAAATAAGATAATAGTCAAATAATATATGCTAATGATCTGATGATCAAGAACTGAGATGACCAAGCACCAATAATAATACTTAATGATTAAAATAAATGTATGAAAAACTGCTATATTAATTTCTGAGGAATGGGAACAATAAAATCAGTAGGAATAATAAATAGAGTGGAAATGATCACTAATAGAATTCTGCTAAATAATTAAATAGATATATGAACTAATACTGCATTATTCCTAGCAGATTATACAAGAGTTAGAAGAGCATGAGAAATTGGATAGATGTGGAAATATTGCTGCATTGCTAGAGATTATGTAAGAATCAGAAAAGCTTGAGAAATTGAATAGAATGATCACTGATGATAGGAATGATTGCTGCATTATTTTTAGTAAATTTCATCAGCAATAATACTTGAATAGAGAGGGAATCATCATCTGATTCTGTAAGGTTTACTGCAATTAAAATTTCTACTTTCTCTCAATATAGCTTCTTAATAGTAAGTTATAAGTAATATTAGTAGTAGTAATTAAAGAACTAGTTATTACTAGAAGCTTTATTCTTGAAATAAGCAATTTAATTTGAGATATTTTAACATATATCTTATGAAGAAAGAAATCTAATTTCTTGCTAGCACTTTTTACTTATCATATACAAAATCTTTTTAATAAGCTACTATCATACTTTATTAAGTTATTTAGAATATACTGACTATATATATACTGCCTGATATCATACTTTCTGGTATTTTTGTTATTAGTTTATTTAGAGTATAATAATATATAACTATATCAGAATATAATTATATCAAGAAAGTATTATATAAGCTAATAAAATAGCTATATAAGACTACTACTAAATATAGTATAAGATTTTAAAAGTTTTTATAAAAGAAGTTTTAAAGATTTTAATAAGAGAAACTAAAGACTTTAAAGACTTTAAAAATAAAAACTGAGAAGAGAAGCATTAGAAAACTATTTTCAGTTCATAGTCTATAACTAACATCTATGCTTGTAGGCTGTTCTCAGACTGTTCACAGGCTGTTCTAGCCAGTTCGTGATTTGCAATATTGTTCTAAAGGTGTTTATAGTTTGTGATATTGTTCTAATAGAGTTCTAAAGTAGTTTATAGCTGTTTACTAATAATAGTTCATAGTCTATAACTAGCATTCATATCTATAGCTATTTTGTTCATAGCTCTTAGTAAAATAGTTTATAGATTAATTAACTATTTTTCTAATAAAGCTTTTAAAAATTCTAATAGAAGAAACTAAAGAGATTTTAAAGACTCTAATAATAAGAAATCTAAAAGAGAAAACTTTTAAAGGTTTTAATAGAGAAACTAAGAAAGTTTTAAAGACTTTTAAAAGTTCTAATAAAGGAAACTAAAGGCTTTAAAGACTTCTTTCTTAGGTTATTCTAAGATTAAAACTATAAAAATATATTTTAAATCAAGTATTACTATAAAAAGACTATACTATAATTATTAGTAAATAAATTTATTATTATTAAATTATAGTACGTTCTAATACTAGTACTAAAGTTATAGCCTTTTTATATCATAAACTATTTAATATTTTCCTAATATACTTTGATTATATAATTAATTAGATTCTTAATAAAAAATAATAACTAATTAGAAATATAGTTATAAAGATGTACTTCTTAGTTAAATGTTTATCTTTTTTTTTTTTAAATAGTTTAAAATTTAATCTAAAATTAGTATTGTGGCAAATGTACTAATAACTGGTCATTCGTTGGTTCGTTCATTGAGAATGCTCAGAGTGTCAGATACGATATCTCCCTTTGTGTATCCTTACTACAGCTTCGTGCTGTGCTCTTCAGGCTTTACTATGACTGATATTGAGATATTCCAAGACTCTGCAAACTGATTTATTTAGATAGAAATAGAGGGGGTATTTATACAAATTGAAAGGCTAAAGAACAACTAATAAAGACTTCACTATGAAAATATAATCCAATCGTTGTAAAGGATATGTAATGACTCTGGTGGTGGCATTTTGCAGAAATAAAAGTCATTAAGCAGAAATAAAAGTTATCAAGCAGAATAAAAAGTCGTCAAGCAGAATAAAAAGTCATCAAGCAGAATAAAAAGTCATCAAGCAGAATAAAAAGTTATCAAGGACTAAAAATGAAAGGGTACAGAATGTTATGGTAACTCCTAAATCAAGCATAGTACAAATTTTGTGAAAATCAGTCAAGTTGGGGGTCAGCTGTTATATCTGGGGGCTCAACTGGGAATATCTCATCCTCGAGACTAAGGGAATAAAATAAGCTTATACAAGTGAATTGGCAATATATGAGAGAAGCTAATAAAATAAGCTCCTCTGAATATGAGTCTCCGAAATTGTATATGTGATCTATGCAGTAGTGAAGTGGTGAGCACAGATCTCCAATTGAATCCAAGTCATCCAAAAATATAAAAATAAGAAAATACTATTCTTGATAAGGATATTACTAAATAAAGAAGTAGCTCATCATATTTCCTTAAACAAACTACTCCTGAAAATTCACATAAACATGGAATATAAAATAAAAGGGATAGCAAAATAATATCAAATAATGTCCAAATACAAATAAATAAAATAAGTGTCCATCGAAGATCGCTAAAAAAAAAATAAATATGTCCGATCTAAATAAGGGGAAAAGTTACTGAGGTGATAAATGAAATGTATAATAAATAAAATGTACATCAAATAGAAATACATTATTGTTCAATGTAAAAAAAAAAGGGTGAAATCGATCGAAAATAAATAAATTAATTGTTTGATGAATAAATAACTGAATAAAATAGACTCCGAAAGGAGGTGTCAATGAAATATTAAAAAAAATATATAACTGAAGACCTGGACTTACTTTTTCTTTTTCTTTTTTTTTTTTATTACATTGTCGTCATTGTCCTCTACACTGATTCATCTGGGTATATCTGTTTAGATATGCAGTCGTTCATGGATTCATGATGCTTGACTTGCTCATCTCTCTCATTTCGGTTATTCTAACTTTCTTTCATTTTTGTTTTCGTTATCGATTTCACTAGAATCTTCAAGAATCTCTCCACATGGTGTGCATGTGAGTCATGCTACTGATTTTGGTAAGTAAACTCTAGATTTTACCATATACAATGATCATGGTGCATTCCTTGCGATTCAGGTACATGATTCATTTTGTTTATCTGCAGAGCTTGTTTTTGGGCACCAGCTGATTCATCGAGTCTATTTTTCTTTTAACCCTTAGGTCATTCGGTTATTCAGGCATGGATTGGATCTTTAGTTGGCTGTCTTGGCTTCGAGCTAGGTCATTCAAGCTAGGGTTATTGGCAGGCTATAACCATTGACAACGAGGTGAGTGATTCGAGCATATATGTGTGTATGTGTGTACATGTCGGGCTGTCTGAATGCTGCGTGTCGGTCAGACTGGATGCTGCATGCGTTGGTCTGAATCTTGCCATGAGATGTCATCATGAAGTCTAGCTTCTGGGGGTGCAGGATTCATATATAATTCTGTTTCTAGGCTTGGTGACTTATCGATTCATTCTAGCTAGGGGTCTCATTTTGCGTATAAGCTTCATAGCTGAATCTCATTGTTTTGGGCATCTTGTCATATATGTCTTGTTCTCTTGTTGTCCAGATTCGTCTATTCTCTTCGACAAGGGTTGTCTGCTTACTTGGGTCTGTTTGGAATGAGGTCTCTAGCCTAGGTAAGTCCTTGGAGTTATGCCGAGATTCGGGTATGGGTGCTTGTTCATGCGTGATTCCGGTGGGTATAAGAATGAGGTCATTCGGTACTTCTGTCTTTCTCCAAAAAGTCTTCTAAATTATACCCTACTCTTTTTCCTATACTTTTACTATGACTTTGCAGTTCTAACGATATCCGGTCACTTTTAGATGATCTGAATAAATAGTTTCGCTCCATCTTCTTCCATATATGTTAATCAAAAGCTGATTCAGTAATAAAGATCTCTTCATCGATTCGTAACATTTATTCTCAAGGTTGCTTGTCTTGACATGTCTCTCAGAGTTCTCCTTAAAATGGAAGGTTTCTCATCTTGAGTCCATTCACAAAGTTTGCCTGCTTTTGAATTGTTTTTACTTTCTCATTGTAGAATCTTCCAAAATCATTCCAGTAATAATCAATGTCTAGATTGAAATCATTGCTGTGATCATTTTATTCTTCCTCTAGGGTAAGTGTTGCTGGTCCTTCTAGTCATTTCCTATAGCGTATACCAGAGTATGCTAGCTTCGGGGTAGTCATAATTTATTAATTTCTTCATTTTTCTATTTCTCCTTTAGTTTGGTCAGTTCGGTTCATTCGACTCGCATTCAGTAATTGTTCAGGTGTTGTTCAACTTATTCGGCAATCATTCAAACCATTGGCTTGCTGGTGCAGCCATTAGCAATGCTCTCCAGTTATTCATTTCTTGATCCATATAGCTCTTCATTGATCATCATAGCTCTCGTTCGTTTCACTCTCTGGCAATATTACTCTTTGTTTGTTTTATATAGGTCTTATCTTGAGTAGAACCTGATCGTATCAGTGATTCAAACCTGCATCAGTCAATGTATGCCTTGGAGTCTCCTAGTGGCATTTTCCTAGTGGCATTTTCCTATAGTGCATGCCAGTTGCGCTTTTCGAGGTAGTCCATTTATAGCATCGAGTTATTTCTTGTTTCATTTCATATAGCAGAGCATCAATTTAATGAGTCTGCATGGTTATAACAGTTCAGTCCTGCTTGAATGAGGATATGAGCTTCAGTCATTCCTCTTTGGAGTACTTAATAAAGCTCCTGCCAGTCAGCACCAAGATGTGGCAAATATACTAATAACCAGTCATTTATTGGTTCATTTGTTGAGAATACTTAGAGTGTCAGACACGATATCTCTCTTTATGTATCCTTACTACAGCTTCATGCTGTACTCTTCAGGCTTTACTACGACTGATATTGAGATATTCCAAGACTCTGTGCAAACTGATTTATTTAGATAGAAATAGAGGGGGTATTTATACAAATTGAAAGGCTAAAGAACAACTAATAAAGACTTCGCTATGAAAATACAATCTAATTGTTGTGAAGGATATGTAATGACTCTGGTGGTGGCATTTTGCAGAAATAAAAGTTGTCAAGCAGAAATAAAAGTTGTCAAGCAGAATAAAAAGTTGTCAAGTAGAATAAAAAGTCGTCAAGCAGAATAAAAAGTCATCAAGGACTAAAAATAGAAGGGTACAGAATGTTATGGTAACTCCTAAATCAAGCGTAGTATAAATTTCGTGAAAATCAGTCAAGTTGGGGGTCGGCCGTCACAGTATTAATTAGTTAGGTTGATAAGAAAACTTACTGGCTATTTAGTTTTAAAAAAATTGAAATATGTTTTAATATAATAAAAA